>CAUYRH010163765.1:0-11686 GCA_963574655.1 Perodicticus potto | reverse complement strand
GGGATAGAACTCCATTTTGACCTTAGGCCTGCTCACGCAGAAGGTAATACTTCGGTGAACAAAGGCTTGGTCCTGGAGGTAGGGTTTGCAGGCAAGTATTCTGTGTATCTTAGGAATCTCCACCACTCCTAGAGAATGAATAATCACCTCCAGATGGTTTGTTAAGGCTCCAGCATTCAAGCAGCTTATTCTCCCAGAGTTTGCTTTACGGCTTAGATTTAATTTTAGATGTAATGATGGTAAAAGATAACAGTTAATGGAGTATTGTGTTAGTTGATCAATAGACAGGTGGGCGCCAGGCAGATGATGGTGGTCAGGTGATAATCACGAGAATCAAGTCACCAGGTTTTAGACAGATGATGTATACATCATAAGATTATGAATAGTGTATACATGTAGTATTGGCTATATAAGCTGTGTTAAAATAAAGATTTCTTGCTACATGCCTAAGAGAGCTTGTAGCTTCCCTTATTCCATACAATTCCTTCAGCAGGCCTTAGCCTCTGTGACGTCGCTCTGCACCCCAGATTGCAGCAACTGTGGTTTTAATTTCCATTTCTCTAACAAT
Source organism: Perodicticus potto (assembly GCA_963574655.1). NCBI lineage: Eukaryota > Metazoa > Chordata > Mammalia > Primates > Lorisidae > Perodicticus > Perodicticus potto. The sequence goes on along the minus strand of CAUYRH010163765.1, from coordinate 11,118 downwards.
TAGGGATGATGAGCATTTTTTCATCTGTTTGCTAGCCATTTGTCTGCCTTCTTTAGAGAAGGTTCTGTTCATCTCTCTTCCCCATTGATGTATGGGATTGTTGGCTTTTTTCATGTGGATTAATATAAGTTCTCTGTAGAGCCTAATTATTAAGCTTTTGTCTGATTCAAAATATGCAAATATCCTTTCCCATTGTGTAGGTTGTCTGTCTGCTTTGGTTGTTGTCTCCTTAGCTGTACAAAAGCTTTTGAGTTTAATTAAGTCCCATTTGTTTATTTTTGTTGTTGTTGCAATTGACACGGCAGTCTTCTTCATAAAGTCTTTCCCCAGGCCAATATATTCCAGTGTTTTTCCTATGCTTTCTTTGAGGATTTTTATCATTTTGTGCCTTAAATTTAAGTCCTTTATCCATCTTGAATCAATTTTTATGAGTGGAGAAAGGTGCAGGTCCAGTTTCAGTCTTTTACATGTGGATATCCATTTCTCCCAGCACCATTTATTGAATAAGGAGTCTTTCTCCCAGTGTACATTCTTGTTTGGTTTATCCAAGATTAGGTGGCTGTAAGTTGTTAGTTTCATTTCCTCGTTTTCTATTTGATTCCAAATGTCTATGTCTCTATTTTTGTGCCAGTACCATGCTGTCTTGACCCTATGGCCTTGTAGTATAGCCTAAACTCTGTACTACAGATTTTAGTACAAGTATGGTAATGCCCCTGGCTTTGATATTATTACTAAGAACTGCCTTAGCCATACAGGGCTTTTCTGGTTCCATACAAAACGCAGAATCATTTTTTCAAGTCTTGAAAATAGGATGTTGGTATTTTAATAGGGATGGCGTTGAATCGGTAGATTGCTCTGGGAAGTATTTTAACAAAGTTGATTCTTCCCAGCCATGAGCATTCTATTTGTTAAAGTTCTTCCATTTGTTAAAGTCCTCTGCTATTTCCCTTATTAGGGTTTCATAATTTTCTTTATCGAGGTCCTTCACCTCTTTTGTTAGGTATATTCCTAGGTATTTCATTTTCTTTGGGGCTATGATTATTATGAATAATGCTGCAGTATATACACAAGTGCAGATATCTCCTCAAGACCCTGATTTCAGGTCCTTTGGAAGTATACCAACAAGTGAAATTGCTGGATCATATGGTAGTACAATTTTTCATTTTTATTTTCTAAGAATCTATATACTGTTTCTCTATGGCTTTGCTAATTTACATCACCACCAATAGAGTATAAATATTCCCTTTTTTCCACACTGGAAGTCAAATACCACAGGATCTCACTCATATGTGGAACACAAAAAGTTCAACTCATGGCACTAGAAAATAGATTGGTCCTGTAGGCAGGGCTAGGATATGAGGGTGGGGGTGGAGTACAGTTGGGAGATTTTGATCAAAGAGTACAAAATCTCAGCTAGAAACAGGAATAAATTCGAGAGATCTATTGTGCAACATGCTGACTATAGTGAACAACCATGAACTATAGTCATTGAAAATTGCTAAAAGAATAGATTTTTAGTGTTCTCATCACAAAAACATTCTAAGCTTGTGAGGTAATGCATATGTTTAAATGGCTTGATTTAGCTACTTCTCAAAGTTCTTTGACTTTAGTATACTAACAGTTTCATCATCAATATGCATCCCATGACACAAAAACAAATGGTACATGATATATCTACATAATTTTTAATTCTCAATTTAAATCTTAAAACTCAAAGAATAAAATGATGAAAAAGTAAGATAGTGTTTATCAAATGAAATGATATAAAAATGCAAAATCACGAACTGAGAAAATACTCTACGATGCATATAAATAATAACAATGTAGTACACAGGATTCCTAAAGAACTACAATAAGTTAATAATGAAAAGAACCAATGAAATATTAGTACAAGATATAAGTACACATTTCATTGATCACTGGAAATCAAGGGGATCCAGTAAACATGAGAATATGCTCAACTTCAATAGCCATAAAGAATGCACATGAAAACTGCAATAAACTCTCAGCATTAAAGAAATTACATTAGCATAAATATCAAACATCTCACAATATCAGGTATTGGTAAAGATTCACAGCAAGGGAACTGTTATGCCCTGCTGGTAGATATGTTACTAAACTATCTGCAAAAATGAACATATAAACACTCTACTTAACACAAAAGAATTGTTTTCTGGATGTTCACAGTGGGACTATGTGCCAAAAAAAAAAAAAAGATAAACTATAAATCATCCACAAAATCATCTCTGACTGAATAGTTACATAACCTATGGTACATTCACACTTGGAATAATACAAAACAGGGAAAATGAGGAGACCAAAGCAACATGCAGCATCTTTATCAAATTTTAGAAAGTTGACATCATGGAAAAAATTAAAATTCAGAAAACTATGTATCATAAAACATAATTCCAATAAAAGTAAGAAATAAGAAAATCTGAATGATATATTTTAAGGATAAGTTTAGCTTTGGGAATATCTCTGGATGAACACAGAGAAACAGCTTCAGGGAGGTACAAACAAGTAGTTACAGTTGACAATATTATAGGTAAAAGGTTACAAAATTTACAAATTAATTACATTATGATTTGGTAGGTAATAAAAGTAATAAAATTTTAAAATAGTAAAGATTATGTTGGGTGGAGCAAAATGGCAGAATACAGACAGCTTCTTTGCAGCCATGTGTGGTAAGGTTAAGGAAAAAGAATTTCAGCCACCTCTGCCTGGGGAGCCCTGGCTAGAAACATCACTTTAAAGGCATAAAGAAGCAGCAGGAGACTCCAAGAACCCAAGAAGTGGTGAAGAACAGTGGAGAATTGCCATAGAGGGAAATACTTGCTGCTCACAGAGGCCAGGCTGTTACAGCAGTTTTCAGACAAGAGGATCTCCCCACAGACCTTTTTTTTCCTTCAATTTTTTCCACTGGATTTCCCTTTTTCTATCTTTCTGCCATATATCTACTTTTTCATTGTTTCTTTGATCAATAGTAAACCCTCCATTTTCACTAGATTTTCTGCTCCTATTATTAATTTTTTCCCAATTTTATCCCTTAAGGTTTACTGTTGGTTTGTTTGTTTTGTTTTATAGTATTTGTGTCTTTCAATTGTTGTTATGCTCAAGGAAGTTAATGATTTCCTTTTTTATCCCTTCCTTCACCCAACTGTAATTCAGCTTAAGGTTGTTTACTTTTCATGCCTTTGTGTGGGGATGAAAATTTTGCTGGAGTTGAGTTCCACCTTTATTGCCTGGTGGTCTGGTGTTCTGATAAGATACAAGGTATAGGTAGGACGTTGGGTAGGACGCTCGAGATAAGGAGCTCTTTGCCAGCCTGAGCAGACACAAGACCACACTTCCAAAAATTAGAGAAGAAAAACAAAAATACTATAAATCAAACCAAAGCAAACAAACAAAAAACCTTAAGGGATAAAACTGGGGGGGAAGGATAACTGGGGCAGCAAAACTAGCAAAGAAAGCAATAAGAAAAAACTAGCAATAAGGAAAAAATGAAAAATTATAATTACACAAGAGAAAAGAAGAAAATAAAGAAAAAGAAAACTCTAGGGGAAAAAGTTGAAAAAAATGTTTTAAAAAAGAAAAATATATATACATATATATTTGCCTAGGGAACAGGTAATCTTCTGAGGTATGAGATGCTAATCACAACACTGATACAGCTGTATAAGATGGAGGCTGGAAGCCTCTGTCTTGCCAAGGTGACCTGGTCCCATCTTCCTGACTTCTTTCCCCTCAATCCCCACAGGTTTTGGAGCCTGAAGCTCTCCTTAGCCCACTTAATAGACATGCTTCAACCTTTCCAAATTGTGTCCCTTGGCCAGGCTGTGGCTTCCCCAGGAAGGTGTGTATTGCTCAAATCTCCCCTGGAGTGGCTTCCCTGCTTATCAGGCATGCCAGAAGCAACCTCGCACTAGGACCCTGAGGGCTGAGCCTGCAAGGCATCTTTCCCACAATGGCAGCTCCTGGCCTGCAGCTGAACAATGAAAGCTCCACTCTACCCAGTAGCTCAGCCCTGGCCCCTGGGCGCTGTTCAAAATCACTCACTGGCTCACACTAGCTCTCCCAAGATAGCTCAAACAAGCGTCTAGGTCCAAAAAAAAACCCCATAGGGCAAACGTTCTCTGTCTGCAAACTGTCACCACTGCTGCCACTGTTGCTCCACCATTGGCCTCTGCCAGGCAGATAAGTACTTGCCCTTGAGCGCTTCTCCACTGCTTCCATCTTCCTCTTGGGGTCCTAAAGACTCCCACTGCGCTCCCATGCCACTGAAGAAATGTTTCTGGGCAGAGCCCACAAGTCAGAGGTGCCTGGAGTCTTCTCTCCCAAATCTCATCAAACATGACTGAAAAGAAGCTGTCTCTAGTCCACCATCTTGCTCCACCACTCAACATTTAATTTTTATAAAATGTGAATTGTAACAAAGCATAGATAATGGTCTATATTACAATGAAAGTAATTGTATAGTCTCCCAGATTTGTGATATTCTAATGTGCTGCTAATTGAGAAAAACTTATTTTTTTATGAAATTGGAAAACAATTGTACTTATACCATAGCAAATCATTTAAAGTCTCTAAGTAAAGGATTTAAATTCAAGATAACAATTAGGTAATGCATTATTTATGCAAAACAACATATTTCTCTACCCATAGCTACACATACAAAGTAAGAGGCTTTACATTAACTTCCAAAAATGCAAATACACGCATGAAAACTACTGAGGAAATTCACAAAAATAAATCAAAGTGAAGTGTCTATGTCATAATCAAGAACTAAACTGTTTTCTTCACCATTTACATTTCATCCAACAAAATGATCCACTGATAGCATCTTTAACTAACAACAATATCATCTGCTGGCCAAGTATCCTGAACTGGAAATACATAGACATTGACCTAAGAAACAGAAGTAATTTTAGGACACATGCATAGTACAGCTACAGAAAGCTGCTTTGCTGACAGAATAATGACTATCTCTACTTAAACTCCACACTGTTTGCACATCAATTTTATTCTAGATATTGGAGAAATTGCCTTCCAGGAATGACAATGAGAGTGAATTTAAAAGAAAAAACTGTTTTCTGCCTTGAGAGAAAAACAACACTTATTTCTCAGGCCCATTTCAAAATACACCAAGGAAAATGCAGTTACGAGATATGTTTATTTTTATGTTTATTTGCAATAGCATACCTGTGTCCATAGAAATTCTCCATTAGATTTATTCTAATCTCAAATGATAAGTGATTCCAATATTCTGATGACTTTATATAAATGAAGAATCTGCTGAATTGACTAAATTATTCATCATTAGAATTCACTGCCTGTGTGTTTCCTTAGAATGAGTAATAAACATGCTCAATGTGAAGGACATTCTTATTCTGTCTATAGTTTACTTTCTACACCAGAGTTTTTCCATAGAACTTTTTATCTCTGAATTTTTCAAGCTATAGATTAAAGGATTCAACATGGGAGTGATAAATGCATAAAATACAGTGATTAATTTATCAACAGGGAAGGTGGATATAGGTCTAACGTATATGAAAATACAGGGAACAAAGAAGCAGACAACCGCAGTGATGTGGGAAATGCAGGTAGACAGGGCCTTACGCTTCCCTTCCTGACTGTGAGTTTTAAGGGAGCTTAGGATGACTCCATAGGAAATGAGAAGAAGGATAAAGATGATGATGCACATTGCTCCACCATTGGCAACCACAGTGAGACCTATAAAGTAGGTATCTGTGCACGCAAGTTCCAATAATGGGTACATGTCACAAACGAAGTGATCCATGACATTGGGGCCACAGAAGGGAAGACTATACACAAAAACAATTTGAACCATGGAGTGCATAAAACCTCCAGCCCAGGTCAGCACCAACAGAAGGATGCACACCTGTCTTTTCATGATGGTCAAATAGTGCAGAGGCTTGCAGATGGCCACGTAGCGATCATACGCCATCACCACCAGAAGGAAGACCTCAGCTCCACCAAATAAGTGTTCTGTAAAGAGCTGGCCCATACAAGCTAGGAAGGAAATTGTCTTTTTATTACAGAGCAAGTCTACAAGTAATTTGGGTAAAGTGGTGGTGGAATAAATAGCATCAATAAATGACAGAGAGGCCAAGAAGTACACTGGGGAGCCCAAAGAGGGGCTCTTGATGATAGTGATTATGATAAGTAGGTTGCCCACCATTGTCACAACATACATGAGTAAAAACATTACAAATAATGCTTTTTGCCCATCAGGGTCTTGAGTGAGTCCAAGGAGGACAAACTCGGTGACATTGTTACTCTCTCCCATTTAGTCTTCTGTAAGGTGTATGTCAGAGCTGAGAGTTCAGGGGAAGAAGACCTGGAATGAAATTGTGAACAGGGCTATGAACACATCCACAGTGTCTTGGAGCCCATCTTTTTCATATCTTCAACAATGGTTTACCCACAATATACATTTTGTATGTCCAAGTGAGTCCTCCTGTAAAGCTCATAATAGATCTTTCTTCATAATTTCATTTCTCTCCAGATGATTTTCTCTGGGGCCTGCATGTGAAAGGTTCCATCTCTAAGTTTTAATGGATGTTCTATAGAAAACAATAGTTAAAGAACAAAACAATGACATTTACATTGGATAAGTCTTTTTATAATATGTCACTTCTCTAGTACGTTTACAAATAACAGGTACAACGTACTGGTATTTGGCACACTTCTTGGATGAAAGAATCAACTACAACTCAGACTTTACCTTACAAACAGAAACAATGTAACCTAATCTTATGTACCCTCATGTTCATCTGACATTTGATAAAAGAAATTGAAATTTTTTTAAATGTCTTTAACAACACGAAAATACCAAATGCTTAGGGAAAAGAATATAATGAAATATGTGCAAGTCTCCTATGTAGAAAGCTGCTCTAACTATAAAACATAAAGGGAAGTTAAAAGAGGCTTAAATAAATGGAGATATAAATCACAGTCAAATAATAAATAAAAAAGTAAAATATTTTACTTCATGGCACAGGCATCAGAGAAAGTGTTCCTGCACTCAAGGTGATTACTCTCTGGAAGTAAAAATAAACTATAAAAAAATAAATTGGAATAGAGTTAATCCATTCAATTTGGAGCAATTGTGGTATCTTTACAATACAATCTGTAGAGCAACAAACATAACCTCTTCTGAAATTTCTCACTCAGTTCTATGGAAATCCACTGTCATACCATCATTCTCTCATGCCCCAAAGGATATCCTGATTTTGTGGATCTCTCATTAAATAACCAAGACTAGACTTTGAACTCTATTAAATAACTACACAGTTATTTAACTTTTATTTCTTGCTTGTTTATAATTCTCTCCACTTCATTTTTACTTATACTAAAATTCTTTTTCTTTTTTCTTTTTTTGAAAGACAGAGACTCACTTTGTCATCCTCGGTAGAGTGATGTGGTATCATATCTCACAGCAACCTCAAATGCTTGGGTTTGAACGATTCTCTCACCTCAGCCTCCTGAGGAGCTGGGACTACAGGCATCCACCACAACACCCAGCTATTTTTGTCTTTTAAATACAGGGTGTCTCTCTTGCTCAGGATTGTCTAGAACTCATAAATTCAATCAATCTTCCCACTATGGCTTCCCAGGGTTCTAGAATTACAGGTGTGAGTTACCACACTCAGGCAATTTTTTATCATCCTGCTTTTTGGCAAGTGTTTCTGAACTGAATTAAAGTAATTTGTGGTTATTATGAATAATCACGCTAACAACTAATATTATTTTTCAAAACAATTGGGGTTAGCTAAGTAGTAAGGAAGGATTAGACACTGAAAAGACAAAAAAGGAACAGTGAAACATGGTTTTATTTACTGTTAATGTACTATGAGTGCTCAAAAATAGAACTTCAACATCCAAATTCTAAAAGGAGGAATCCGTGAGCGAAAATTCCAAGTTAACTTCTTCACTGTATAATAACAACAAATAATTGGAATTTGAAATTAAAAGCACAACATCTTTACTGACACTAAAAATGAAATGCTTAAGTATAAAAAAACTATATACATAAGACTGTATGAGGAAGTGACAAAATTGATAAAATAAACCAAAGATGATCTAACTAAAAAAAAAAAAAAGAAAGAAAATTCCAAGTTCAATGTAACAGCTATTTTCTGAGTTTAAGTACAAGACTGTCTCAGTTATATCATTGGAAAGTAATGAGACTGAACTAGAAAATCTCAGAATCCTTTCCAGGTGAACTATCTATGTCACTATTATTACAGCCCTAATTCATTCATTCTCCTGATGTTTCTTTGAATTTCTCATGTTTGTTGTTGTTGTTGTGGATGTTTGAGACAGAGTCTTGCTTTGTCACACTCAGTAGAGTGCAATGGCATCATAGCTCACAGCAACCTCAAACCCTTGAGCTCAAGCGATTCTCTTGCCTCAGCCTCCCAAGTAGCTGGGATTACAGGCGCCCATTGCAATGCCTGGCTATTTTTTTAGAGATGAGGTCTAACTCTAGCTCAGGCTCAGGCTGGTCTTGAACCTGTGAGCTCAGGGAATCCACCTGCCTGGGCCTCCCAAGTGCTGGGATTACAGGCGTGAGCCTCCACACCCGGCCCTCATTTCTCATACGTTATACTGAAAAGAACAGTACCCCTTACTTACAAATCAGTAACTTTTATATATGCCAATAATAGTCAAGCTGAAAATATAGTCAGGGACTCTATTCTTTTACAGTAGTGCCAAAGAAGATGAAATGCCCAGGAACTTATCTAACAAAGGATGTGAAAGATCGCTATAATGATAATTATGTAACCCTGAGAAAAGGAATAGGTGAAGAGGTTAACAAATGGAAAAACACAACATGCTCATGGCTGGGAAGAATCAACATTGTTAAAATGCTCATAGTACCCAAAGCAATGTACAGATTTAATGCAATTCCTATTAAAGCATCAATATCATATTTCAAAGAAATTGAAAAAATAGTACTTTGTTTTATATGGAATCAGAATAGACCTCAAATAGCCAGTGCATTACTTAAAAATGAAAACAAATCAGGAAACTCATGTTACCAGACTACATATTATACTACAAATCTATAGAGATCAAAAAAGCATGGTACTGACACAAAAATGGAGATGTAGATATACGGAACAGAAGAGAGAACCTAGAAATGAACCCAAGCACCTATCACCATTTGATCTTTGATAAGCCTAACAAAACAGTCATTGGGAGAAAGATTCCCTATTTCACAAATGGTGCTGGGAGAAGTGGATAGTGACCTTTAGAAGACTGAAACTGGACCCCCACCTTTCACCATGAACAAAAATTGATTCTCAGTGGATAAAAGGTTTAAAATTAAGACATGAAATATGAAAATACTAAAAGATAGTGCAGGGAAAAGGCTTGAAGATATTAGCCAGGGAAAATATTTTATGAGGAGGAACCCCCTGGCATTTGAAGCAACACCAAAAATATATTACTGGGATCTGATCAAACTAAAAAGATTCTGCACAGCTAAGGGCACTGCAAGTAAAGAAAACAGACAGATTTCAGAATGGGAGGAAATTTTTGCAGGTTATGATTTGGACAAAGGTATGATAACCAGAAACTATACAGAACTCAAATTTATCAATAAGAAGAAGACAAACAACCCCATTTTCTTTGTGTGCAAGAGAGGTGAACAGAAACATCTCACAAACAAACACATGAAAAACTGCTCATCGGGCTCAGCACCCATAGCTTCATGGTTATGGCACTAGCCAGATACACCAAGGCAGGTGAGTTGGAAACCGGCCCAGGCCTGCTTAATAACAATGACAACTGCAACAACAAATTAGCCAGGCATTGTGGTGGGCATCTATAGTCTCAGCTACTTGGGAGACTGAGGCAAGAGAATCACTTAAGCCCAAGGGTTAGAGGTTGCTGTGAGTTGTAACACCACCACACTCTACAGAAGGCAACATAGTGAGACTCTGTCTCAAAAAAAAAAAAAAAAAGAAAAGAAAAAATGCTCATCACCAGAGAAATGCAAATCAAAACCACTTTGAGATAGCACCCAATGCTGGTAAGATTAGCTCACATCACAAAATCCCAAAACTGCAGATGTTGGTGTGGATGTGGTGAGAAGGGAACACTTCTACACTGCTGGTGGGTTTGCAAACTAACACAGCCTTTTTGGAAAGAAGTATGGAGAATTCTCAAGGAAAATTGAGAATTTTGAAAATTGAGAATTGGAAAATTGACCTACCATTTGATCTTACAATTCCATTACTAGGTATCTACCTAGATGAACAAAAATTATCTTATAACAAACACATTTGCACCCGAATGGACAGTTTATTGTAGTCCATTTCATAATTGCAAAGTCATGGAAGCAGCCCAAATGGCCATCGACCATTAAAAAGATGGAGACTTTACATCTTTTATGTTTACCTGGATGGATCTGGAACATATTCTTCTTAGTAAAATATCTCAAGAATGGGAAAAAATGTATCTACTGTATTAGATACTATTATGAAACCTGTATGGATAAATCAGGAATGATAAAACACAAATATAGTCCAGAAAGAAGGAGGGGAGTGGAGGGAAGGTTGGGGAGGGAGAAGGGGTAGTGGAAGGAGGGTATTTGGTGGGATCTCACCTAATGTGCATAATGCAAAGATACATTTCAAAACAACTAAGAGTATTTATAAATGTCTTAACCACAAAAAATAAGTTAGTGAGGTGATGGTTATGTTAATCAGTTTGATCTAAGAATTCCACATTGTATATCAAATCATCACATTGTACCCCTAAATGTATGCAGTTATGCTTTAATAAAAATTAAGTTAAAAATAAATTAACTGGGGGAGGAGCCAAGATGGCGATCTGTAGCCAGCTTTCCGCAGAGGTTCCTGTCCAAAAGGAGTGTTAAAGGACAGAAACTCAGCAAGAAAGACGATGGTTTGGATCTGAGCCAAAAGAAAAGGTCGAAGAGCACACATCAACCCTGCTGGGGAGACCTGAGACCCCGAGGACACAAACAAAAAGGTACAGAGCACATCACCAAGCAGACGGGAGTCCCCTCCCCCATGAAGGAGGTTCGCCATACCTCCATACAAACAAGCCAGCAGAGTCCGG
>CAUYRH010163764.1:0-26037 GCA_963574655.1 Perodicticus potto | reverse complement strand
ATATTGCTTAATATTTCGATGCAGTGATCATCTTTTCTTTTCTGAATGTATTTATCTTCATTCATTCTTTACGTGGTTTTTGTTTCTAGTCCTTATCTTAAACATTGTTATTGTTATTAAATTTTAAGCCTTTTAAATTCTGTGAAGGCAAAAAGTGGAAACCTAATTAACATATGTATATGTAAAAATAAAAAAAAATTTTTTTAAAGTATTTTGTTACTTAAACTTTCATTGCCATTAGTTGCTATACATTCTATAGAACTTGACAATTATTTTCTCCTGCCTTACCCATTTGAGTGGGATACTAATTGAAAATTAAAATGGACTAAAGTCAGCAAGAGAAAGATTTTAAAAAGCATTTTAACCTGTATGTAAACTAGATAAATCCTGGCAAACTTTATAACTTTTATTTTTTTGGTTAAATCCAATCTGTATCAAATAGGGCAGCGCATGTGGTTCAAAGGAGTAGGGCTCGTGCCCCGTATACCAGAGGTGGCGGGTTCAAACCCGGCCCCAGCCCAAAACTGCAAAAAAAATTTAAAAAACTATATCAAATAAAATTTTGACATACAAGTCAAGATGATAGTCACTGATATTGAAGTTTGCCAGTAAACTTTTCTCTTAAGATAAAAAATACTAGAATATATTGGTACTTAACACATGAAAGATATTTTGCTATCTTTTCTGGGCAATTTATGTAAATGGAATTTAAAAATATGTAGTGTTTTGCTTCTGACGTCTTTTACTTTGTGTAACATTTTTGAAGTTGTTCATTTTGTAGGATTTATCAGTATTTTTTGTTCCTTTTTATTTCTGAATATTTTTCCATTTTAAGGATTTAGCACATTTTGTTTATCCATTCATAAATTGATACACGTTTGAGTTGTTTCCCTTGTCGGCCTGTTGTGAATAGTGCTGTTATGAACATTCACGTACTAGTCTTCAGACATGTGTGCTTATTTCTCTTGGGTAGATTTTTAGGAGTAGAACCTAAAAGTATTGGTAAGTTTATATTTCATATTTTAAGAAATTGCCAAGCTGTTTTCCCAATTTGCTATACTATTTTACATTCTCAAGAATTGCAGGATTCTGAATTGAGGATTGCAGTTTCTGAATATCCTCACCAACTCTTACTGTCTTTTTAATATAGCCATTTTTAGTGGCTGTTAAGTAGTATCTCATTTAGTTTTACTTTAAATTTGTCTAATGACCCAACTGACTTTTATCTTTGCTAGTTGTATGTGCTAAATGTTTGACATTCCTAATAGAAATAACTACCTGATAACCCTTTATGTATTTTTAATCCTTTGCCTTCTACAAGCAGATTTGAAACAGCAAGGACAGTTTTTCAGTGATATAGTACCACAGAATGTTAGAAGCATTGTGTTCCTAGTTTTGCAACTTTATCTAGGTTGAAAATGTGATTATGAAGTATGATTTACTTAAAATATACATTCAGAGTTTTTACTCAGCTAGTGTAAATGTATGCTTTTATTTGTCTCATGAATACTTTTAAGGAATATAGGAAATTGTTAAGAAAGCTCTCATCACTCTTTCATCACCCTGGAAATTACTGCCCCTTGTGTATATGGGTATATAGTTATTTAAAACAATTATAATAATTTGTGATTATTTCATTGAAATTATGAAAATAATATATTGTTTGATAATAATTATAAATAAAATGAGCTGGTTAATTTTAAAACTAATTTTATCTCATAAACCTCTTAGTCTATGTGTGATGTTTTTAAGAGAAGAAATCTTCTATTTGGACATCAGATTTAAATATCCATTTTCTTGTTTGTGAACCTACCACTCTTGAAGGTAAATTATATATACATGCCTCAATAGGGGGTTACTAAAATTATTAGACATCCTTATGTCAACATAGTTATTAGTATTTATCCAAAATGAATATGTCTGCTGAGAATTCCAAGATTAAATAATGTGTGTTGTATGTGTGTAATATTTTAATTTTTCTTATTTAAAACACATTTTTAACGATTTGGAAAACCATACACAGACATCTTAAGCATAATTTCCTCTGAGTAGTGAAATTGTTGATGATTTCATATTATTTATGTCAAATATTAATATTTTTGCAGCAACATGTATTACTTTTATAAATGGAAGAAAAGGGTTTTTTGTAAGAAATAAGTTATTGAAGTCACAAATTGATTATACCTGGTTTTTAAAATTTATTGTTAAACAGAACTTTTGTGTTTAAAAAAGGTTCTCGGCTTAAAAGCCTCAAAAGTAAAGAATTACATAAAGATAGAAAGGAAACTAGTAGGCTTGGGGAGCCTTGACCTTTTTACTAAAGAAGTGAATTTGTTAATCCTGCTTCCACTGATTAATTCACATGATTTGAAAAAAATCATGCACATTGTACCTTTTTTCTTATAAAGAATCTTAATTATATCTTACATCAGCAATCAACTGGATATGTGATTAATGAAGAAAAAAGCTTCTTTGATCTAAAACAGACTTCACATTTTAAACTTCATTTGTACTCCAGATAACTTTCACACTCTCAGACAATTAACTGCTGCCTTATGTAGCCTAAGCACGTGGTTACCCAGCTGCTGTGATCACCATGCAATCAACAACCTTCTATTTTTATGACTTAGTTTTTTTGGAGTTGTGCCAGTGAATATGTAAAGAAATAAGGCAAGAAAATAAACTTTATTGTTCAAGATCATTTGAGTGCCATTAAAGCCACAATGAATTAGGTAATTTCCAGACTGAAAAAGAATTTAATATTCTGGGAAGAGTTCTTAACCCTCTTAGTAAATGAAAATCTGCATTAAGAAAAAGATACCACTGTAATTGCCTCGTTTTTATAAGAATTTTTCACATAAACATGGTGATATTTTATTTTTTTCTGTTTTCATATCAGTTCTGAGAAAGGAGCATATTCCTCTCTATTGTGAATTACCTAAACTTGTCATTACCAAACCTGTATTTCTTCCGTCAGCTATTGCACTCACATTGCATTCAATGGGATGCAGGGGAGTGGGATGGAGGCAGTGTCTGATCTTAATAAAGGCCTCCTCCCTTCTCTTCTGTTCACCATAGAATCTCACATGGATATTGCCCAGTCTTGGACTCCTTGTGGAAGGCTTCTCAGTGGCATTTAAACCTTGCCTTAGGCCAGTTTCCATTTAAGGTTGTTCCATTGGCATCACATGCATATTTCTGAACATAATCCCAGACTGACCACATCAGAATGGAAGAAAGTAATCTGTCTGTTAAAGAACTTTTCCTGTAAGCTCTTATGTGTTAGCAACAAGCCAACATACAAACATCCTTGGATCCGACATGTCATGTATTTCCCACATTGTCTTCTCTATATTCATTATTGCATCTTTATTTCTCATGTACTGTACTTTTCTAGTGAGTCTCCATACTTTCATTATATGTCCTATCATTAAAACTTTTGTGCATAATAGGAATTTTGACAATTAAGTTCGTGAATTCTTCCTAGAAAAAGTGCTTTGTATAGGGTAGACTAGGCACTGACATTGGTGCATAGCTTCCCAAGGGGAGTGCTTCAGGGGAGGCCTTAGTGATTTCAGCAATGAGATATGTACCCCTTTTTCTAGGATGAGTTTGCCAAGTTAATTGTCTGACCTTGTACAATGACAACTCTGATGGCTACTTCAGAAAATGAATTCTAAAGCTGCTTTGAAGGGTGGACTAGGTGCTGGCATCAATGTGTAGCGTCCCAAGGGGAGTTCATTGAAGTTGACTATAGTAATATTCAACAGTGAGGTATGTAACGTTTTTTCTAGGATGTTTGCAAACTTAATTGTTTGACCCCGTCTATTTTAAATGTTTTTGCATATTCATTTATAATTTACATATACATACTACTATGGCAATATACTATACACATTATAAAACAATGTAAAGAGGTGCTAAAGAGTAAATAAGTTTAATTCTAAAACAGTATATCATGATACCATGTAATGAATGTAGACAAATCCTTTTTTTTTTTTTTTTTTTTTTTTTAGAAAGTCTTACTCTGCTGCCCAAGCTAGAGTGCTGTGGCATCACCCTATCTCACAGCAATATCAGACTCCTGAGCTCAAGCAATCCTACCTCAGCCTCCTGAGTAGCTAGTACTGCATGCAGGCACTGCCATAGTGCCTGGCTGGTCTCAAACTCCTGAGCTCAAGATATCCTTCTACCTCAGCCTCCCAGAGCTCTAGGATTACAGATGTGAGCCACCGTGCCTGGCTGACAAACGCAGATTTTAAATTGTCTTGACAGTTTTGAATTTACAGGGCTTTCTCAGATTGTTAATGATTTTCTTTTTTGCATTAAAATGTAGCTGTTGAAGGGTTCAAGGCATAAAAAGCAGATGGTGTTAGCCCCTTCTCTTTGTTCACATGTATTTTCATGTAGTTTTTTGTAATCCTTCTGTGCCATATTGAGTAAATCCACTAAACCAGGCACTTTTGGACTGTAATACTTTGTAACACGACTGCAGAAGTAGTAGGAAACATACCATGTTACTCTTCTACTTTGTGTCATTTGCTCACTTCCCTTAGCTTCTCCAGTCTGTGAAACAGGCACTGTTAATCCAAATATTAAATATTATTATAATTTCATTGCTTTACTTGAACAAAAAATAACATCAATAGAAGGTATATTTTTTGCCTGCATCCCACTGGACCATTTTTGTGTAGCTTCTTTCGCGCACTTAGCCCACTTTGGGATACCACTTGCACAACTTAATCTCTTGTAACTTGTTTTCCTTATTAACAGTATTACATTTTCGTTAGTAACGGTATTAATTCAAGACTGTTTTTATGATCATCCACAATCTCTCCAATTTAATCCACAGACTTTAGTTTGTTTTTACTTGACTATGTAATAATCTTTAGCTCATTTGGCCAATTCCTGGGCTTTCTCCTATTGGAAGTGGTTCAACTCCTGACCTAGTTGATCAGGTCAAAAAAAAAAAAAAAAAAAGTTGAGTCATTCCTATGCACCTTTCTCCTTTTTTAACGACTCCTGACTCCCTGTAACTAAGGCCTGTTAATTCTACTTCCTGCTTCACCAACCCTAGTTGATTTTATTTCCTACTCTGTCATATGGTCGCCAAGACTTAAATTCTTCTCATATTCATTTACTTTTTCTACTCATGCTTTAACTACCCAGTTTAAGCCATCAGAGTTCTGCAGTAGTCCAGCATGGACTGATACCTGCTTTATCCGCATAGCAGCTAGAGTGAAACTTTGAAAACAAAATCTGATCATTTTACTCTCTTGCTTAAATCTCTTTAATGGCTTCTCAGTACAGTGGACAGATACCAAAAGATCTAGCTGCTTACCAACCCAGTTTCATCTTCAGCTTTACTTCCTACCATTTTTCTGTTACTTCTCTGTGCACTAAACACCCTGATCTCTCTAATACTTCAAAATATGTTATGGCTACATATCTATCCCCCAGCACACAAACTTCCCATCTACCTATGTGCTGTTCCTTCTGATGAGAATGGTCTTTTCCCTTACCTCTTTGCTAGCTTCTTCTCATCCTTCATATTCCTCCACTGCTTAGATTTCTTCAAAGAAGTCTACCTTTAAAACTCTGGTTTGTAAATTCTCATTTTATCCTTTATATTTGCATAATAACATTTAACATACCCATGGGTTAATTGTTTAACTTACCATTGTATCTCCAGTACCTAGCAAATAAAGGATCAATAAATATTTGAGTAAGTGAACATTGTTTATCACTGTTTGTTTCTGTATTTATATACTACTTGTTCTGTGAGGGTGATGACCTTATTTATTTTTGGTCTCCATCATTTCCCCAATATGTATCACATTTACACATAGACACACAGACATGTTTGTTGAATTTCTGTGGTGGTTCTGTAATTATATTTTTATTAAGCCTTTTCTCTTTTGACCTTAAATTGATCATATCAGTCTTGTGCACCCATTCCAGTACTTATTGCACTGCCTGACGTTAATGTATTTGGTAATTGTTTTTTATTATTTTTTATCAGTCTATCTCTACTGTGTAATATGCAAATTTAACCCATTCACATTTACTGTACTTAACTAATCTTTGTGCTGATTTCTGACATCTTATTTTGTATTGTCTGGGTCTTTGCTTTCTTTTTTTATTTTACTTTTTTACCCATTATGTTTTGTTCATATTAATCAAGTTTTTCCCTATTTTTATCCTTAGAAGAGTTGGGAAGTTGAATATTATCTTTTTAGTCATCTAATTATTGACCTGAAATTTTTAGTGCAAATATTTAATTTAAAATTTTTCTACCAACATCTTATAACAGAACAGCAGTCTTTGGTCTGCTCTCTCCCTTGCCATCTTCCTTATGAAAATATTTTGAAATTTTGCTTTTCAGTGTGATTTTTTTTTTGTACCAATCAAATCTTAAGTTTTACCAGATTTTTTTTATTTGTTTGACCTTTTGTTTTTTGTTTTGTTTTGTTTTTAATGCATCCTTGCTGCAGATGTGGGTATCTTATTCCTGGGTATCTTATTTACTTATTTAGGATGTATTATGTTTTGGGCTACTGTAATTTCTCTAATAAATCTTTTAGATCGGATTTGGAAGGGTATACTCTTTGTGTTGTTACATATGAGAAAATGTGTTTGTTTTTCCCCTTTACATCATTAGTTTGACTAGGTATGAATTCTGTGTTCCAAATTCTTTTCCCTCAGAATTTCAGAACTTTTGCTTCATTGTTTTCACTGAGATGTCTGATATCAGACTATGTCTTTTTGCTTGAAGGCTTTTAGAATTTTTTTTTTTTTAACCTGTTATGAAATGTCACCGTTGCATACTTAGTTTTTGTTTGTTTGCTTTTATTTTCCATTCATACTAGTTATCAGAAATCCTGTGGCTCAAGCGGCTAAGGTGCTAGCCACATACACCTGAGCTGGTGGGTTCAAATCCAGCCTGGGCCGCCAAACAACAATAACGGCTGCAACCAAAAAATAGCTGGGCGTTGTGGCGGGCGCCTGTAGTGCCAGCTACTTAAGAGGTGGAGGCAGGAGAATCGCTTGAGCCCAGGAGTTGGATGTTGCTGTGAGCTATGATGCCATGGCCCTCTACCCAGAGCAACAGCTTGAGGCTCTGTCTCAAAAAAAAAAATTTTTTTTTTCCATTATTTTTTTGAGACGATACTTTCTTCCATTGTTTTTACTTTTTCTAGAATTTCTGTTACCTGGATTTGGGAACCTTTGGATTTATCCTCAATGTCCATTTGTTCTTTTTATACCTTATCCTCAGAAAATGCCTTTGCTAAGCCTTTAAATTATTCACTCTTCAGCTATGTTTATTCTACTGCTTGACACCATCTGTTCTTTATTTTAATGTTTAAATGTTCATGTCCAAGCTCCATAGTTGAGTCTTTCTCTGAAATATAGTGTATCTTGAATCTCTGAAGATAAGCTGTTTTTTGTCTTTGTTTGTGTTCATTGCCAGTCATTTAGCAATAAATAATTATGCAAATTCACTGCCATTGTTACATGATTAGCTCTTCTGATATTGATTTTAATGTGTCTCCTCAACAGTATGGTTTATTGTTATAGATCTGTATACACTTGAGACTTTCTGCCAGCTTGTGGGCAAATGCTGCATTTGCTTCTGGCAACTGGAGGAGGAACAGGACACCCTGCATAGTGGGTTGTGGTTAAAGCAACTGTTTTGGATTTGGTTACTTCCCTTTATTTTGGGGATTCCAAGCATGCACCCACCAGTCAGAGGTGGACTTTTTTGTTGATGGGGTAACAAGGAGGAATAGGCCAAAATAACTAGCTGTTCTTCCTGCAGAGCCCAACCTTCTTTCTAATGCTTGCTCTAAGGTCCCTTCCTGCTCTGTGGATCTTGTGGCTTCTCTGGCCTTGGGATTATTTTGCAAACTTTTCTTGTTTGTTTGTTTTTTTTTTTTTTGTTTTACTTTTTATCACCACCCTCTCTGGAGGGTGTTATTAAATACATTCAGAATGTTGTGCAGTGATCACCACCATCCTTCTTCAGATGGTCATGGTTTCTTCCTCTAGTCCGCTCATATCAGAGTTTTCTCATTTAGGAATTTCTTGAGATTTCTGATTCTTAAAAGGCATGCCTCCTTTGCTAATGGTGTCCCTTATGTAGACTTGAAGTGGAAAGGGCTGTCAGATGCATTGCTCAGAATGCTATATTGTTTCAGGCTTGTGGTCAAAGATTTAGCATATCCTTGTTGATATACTCAAGAATGTGTAGAGAAAAAGTAGATCTTAGACTCTGACACAGATGAGACTATATTCTAATACCAATGTTATAAAGGTATGAGGTATAATTATTTTATTAAATCTATATATTCCCTTTTATGAAATCATAAAGCCACAGTGTTTTTTATTATATGGTATTTTTATAGTGTATCATGAAAAGCTAATTTCAATATTTTTTTTTTCTATTAGGTTACTGCTAATTCACCTATTTTAAAAGCTCTTCAGTCCAACATTCAACATGTGCTGGTCTATGAAAATCTTGCACTCCAGGAGAAAGCATTGACTTGTATTCCAGTCCAAGAACTAAAAAGGAAATCACAAGAAAAGTTATCTAGAGCTAGAAAATTGGATAAAGGTAGTAGCCTTGCATAATCATTTATTGCTAAATATGCGAAATTGCTAAGTAAACATAGATAAATAAAATATAGTTGACTTGTGAACAATACTGGTTTGAAGTGCAGGAGTCCACTGATACATGGATTGTTTTCAACCAAATGTGCATATACTTGAAATTTCAGGGACGTTTTCAGGACTTGAGCATATGTGCAGTCCTAGAGCCACTGTCGCTTGCAAATTAAGGGACAGTTGTAGTGCCGTTTGCTGTATTAATTGTAAATATTTAACCTATTTCTATTTCGATTTTTAAGAAATACAATAATATAATTTTTTGCAAATACCTCATATTAACATTTATTGACATATATTAACATTTTCTTTCAATTTTTGTTGTAAATATACATAACATAAAAAATACCATCTTAATCATTTTTAAGTGTATGGTTTGGGGGTATTAAATAACATTCATAATGTTGTGCAATCATCACCACTATTCATCGCCAGAATTTTTTCATCCCACACCCATAGGATACCCATTAATCAGTCACTTCCCATTCCCCCTCGTCTGTAGCTTCCAGTAACTACCCTTCTACTTTCTGTCTCTGTGATATTTAACTGCTCTCTATCGTATAAGTGGAATCATACAGTTGTTGTAATTGGCTTATTTCACTTAACAAAGAACCTCAAAGTTCATTCATATTATAACAATTACCTTCCTTTTGCAGTCCAACATTCCATGTGTGTATAAACATTGCTTATCCATCTCATCTATTCATGGACACTTGGTTTGCATCCATGTTTTAGCTATTGTAAATAATGTTGCTTTGAATGAGACCCTGGTTTCAATTCTTTTGGGTATGTACTCAGAAGTAGAATTGTTAGATTATATGGTAATTCTATTTTTAATTATTTTTGGGAACCACCATACTGTTTTCCACAGTGACTGTATCAGTTTACATTCCTGCTAACAGTGTATGGGGTTGTAATTTTTCTACATCCTTATCAACACTTATTATTTTCTGACTTTTGATAGTAGCCATGCTAATGAGGATGAAGTGGTATGTAATTGTAGTTTTGATTTGCATTTCCCTGATGATTAGTGATGTTGGCATCTTTTCATACGCTAATTGGTCATTTGTCTTCTTTGGAAAAATGTCTATTTAAGTCTTTGGAACATTCTTTAAAGAACTTTACCTGAATATATATGTATTTGCACTTTAATCCTAGATATGTGAATGTTTTTAGGTAAAGTAGGACTTTAGTCCATCAATTATGTGGTGGTATCATTTGTGAATTTGAATTCCTAAATTTTTTTTCAGTGTAACAAAGAGAACTTTTATTTAAGAGAAAGTTTAGAACACTTCCAAAGAGAGTTGGAAGTGGTTCCTTCTCATGAAGGAGAAGAGGAGAGAGAGACCTGAATTAGTGAATTTTAATGTAAGTCTAAACCGTATTTAGAATTAATCCATGTCAGTAGAGTCTAGGCCATTGACTCACTGTTGTTAATAGATGTTATTTACTAAGTAAGAGTGGGTTTTGAGGTCAAATATGGTGGCTCACATCTGTAATTCCAACATTTTGAAGGCCAAGGTAGGAAGAGTACTTGAGACCAGGAGTTAAGATTAGCCTGAGTAACATAGGGAGACCCCATCACTACTAGCTGGGCAAGGTGGAAGGTGCTTGTAGTCCAGCTATTTGGGAGGCTGAGGCAGGAAGATCACCAAAAAAAAAAAAAAAAAAAAAAAAAACCGTAGATCTGAAGCCAAGTGTCTTTGTGTAAATTCAGCTCTGCTATTTTGTATCTCTGAGCAAATAATTTAATCTCTGCCTCAGTTTTTTTGTTTAAAGTATGAATGATAATTTTAAGAAAAAATGAGTTAGTATATGTAAACAACTCAGAATAATACCTGCCATATTCATCACCCCAAATTTTTTATTATTGTTTTCATGGCCTTTGGGATTTGTGTTACTGAATTGTCCTAAGCATAGCATTTTTACTTTGAGTTTTTATATAATTGGTTTTTATTTCTTAAGGTGTTTCTTAACACTGTAATTTCTGGGGCATTGTTCTGTTTTTTTTTTTGGTAGTTGCCCTGGTTTACAATAAATATTTTTAACTAATCTAAGTCCTCCTTCAAAAACAATATTCTGTTTTATGTAAAGTTGCAGGTGCCTTTTAATAGAATTTGTTCCATTTCTTCCCTCCTGTTCCTTATGACTGCAGTCCCCAACCCCTGGGCTGTGGACCAATACCTGTGCACGGTCTGTTAGGAACCAGGCCTCACAGCAGGAGGTGAGCAGTGAAGCTTCATCTGTATTTACAGCTGCTCCCCATTGCTCACATCATTGCCTGAGCTTTGCCTCCTGTCTGGTTGGCAGTGGCATTAGATTCCCATAGGAGCATGAATGCTACCACAAACTGCAGGCAAGGGGTCTAGGTTGTGACCTCCTTATGAGGATGTAATCCCTGATGATCTGAGGTGGAGCCTAGGTGGTAATGCTAGTGCTGGGACTATGTAGTTGGCTGGAAAACAAGCTCTGGGCTTTCTCTGATTGAGTGTTAATGGTGAGTTGTATAATTATTTCATTATACATTACAATGTAATAATAATAGAAATAAACTGCACAATAAATGCAATGTACTTGAATCATCCCCAAAACATCCCTCACACTACCCCTGTCCTGTGGAAAAATTGTCTTCCATGAAACCAGTCCTTGATGCTGAAAAGTTGGGGACCAGTGCCCGGTGACAGTCCCATGATCTGTTTCACTTATCCATATATGGCAATTTCCCAACACATTGCCATTATTATTATTTAAAGTAGTTTTTTAGATTAAGAAAAATAAGTGATTTTATTTTATTTTCATCTTTTTATTCTCTGATGTTCTTCCTTTGTTAATGCAGATCCAAATTTCTAACCTATACCATTTTCTTACATTTCTTTTGGAGTAGTTCTGCTAGAGGTGAATTTCCTTAGTTTTTGTTTCCCTGGGAAAGTATTTATTTTTCCTTCACTTTTGAGGGATAATATTACTAAGATATAGAACTCTAGGCTGGTGGGCTTTTTCTCTACTTTAAATATTTCACTTTGTTCTCTTTTTTTTTGCATTGTTGCTGATGAAAAGTCTGTATGCTATGTTTTCTATCCATATTCCTTATCCAGGATTTTCAGTGAGGAGGGAAGGAAGCAATTTAAAAACAAAAACGAGATGTTTCACTCTGTTTTGTTTCTCTGCAGTTTGAATAAGATATGCCAAAGTGAAAATTTATCCTGCTTTTGGTTTGGTATTGCATTAGTTTTTTGAAACTACTACAAATATTACTTACTACTTCAAATATTGCTTCTGCTTTTTTCTCTCCAATATTCTTCAAATATTGCTTCTGCTTATTACTTCTACTTATTTTTTCTCTCCAATATTCTTCAAATATTGCTTCTGCTTATTACTTACTACTTCAAATATTGCTTCTGCTTTTTTCTCTCCTTTCCTTCTTATAGCTCAGTGATGTATTTTATTTTACCTTCATTTAGCTCTCTTCCTTAATTTGCCACAGTTCTTAGATGTTCTGTTCCATTTTGAAATTTCCCACAGCAATGTTAATGTTCTGTTCCTTACTTTTTCCTATAGCTGTAGGTGTCAGAATATATTCCTGATTCCTCTGGTATTCTTGTTGTCTCCCCTGTTGTCTTTGGGCTTCGCTGAGAACTCCTTTAGATAGAATGTGTATCCTGTAGATGTTGTAATCTACCCTCATTGTACTGTAGCCCTATTGGCATGGCGGTAAGATAAGGGGAAGGAGAACCTTCTGTAATCTTTTGATATCAGTGTTAAAATCTCAGTCAAGGGAGTGAGTTTGCCTAAATCCCTGAACAACACACTGCAGTTGGGGAAGTGCCCTTCCCCCAGTTCAGAAAAGGCTCTGGTAAAATGTGAATCCTTGAAGAGTAGTCCTTAATTGTAGAGAATTCTCTGGGAATACTTCATGGTTCTTTCGCTTTCCTTCTCCTTCCTCAAGTCACAAAGGAGTCTTTCCTGTTTCTTCATCATGACAACCTGGTAGGGTTCCTGGAGACAGAATGCACAAAAGCATGGAGACCTTTCCCAAGACTGCATTTCTCCCTCTCAAGCTAGTATATACTGAGCGTCCAGCAGTTTCTCAAAATTACCTTTAAGTGTTCTTACTAGTTTATGGCTCCAGTGGCTTCTGCTCCATGTAAGCAGGATCTTGTTTGTGCTTTTTCTGTATTTGCCTATCTCTCTGTGGAGTGATAGTCTTCCTTGTGACCCTAGTGCTTTAATGGATCCAAGAAAAGTCACTGATTTTTTTTCAGTTCAGCTTTTTACTATTTTAGGGCTGTGTCAACTCCTGCTTTGTAGAGAAACCAGGAATTTCTCTTGAGGATTATCCATGTGTGTCTTTTTCATTTTAACTTTTAATCAGATTTCATGTATGTCATTTAGGTATGTTTCTATCTCTTGTAGTTTGGTAATTTTTGCCTTCATTCTAGTATGATACTGTGTCATTTCCTTATTTTTGATAACTGGCCAGAGCCTTAGACTTATTTCTGCTATAGGGCTGCTGACCTTGAGACAGTTGTTCTCTTCTTGGACTAATATGTGATCATGAAGGCTCTATCCAGCTTCAGATTGATGTGGTCCTTTATATGAAGCCTTACATAAATGTCTGTTTATCAGGTACTTAATGAACATGTTCTCTGTTTGACTATTTGGACTGGGCCCTGCAGGGGAGAAACACTAGCCCTGCCTTAAGAACAGTGGATGAGAATTAAAAATATAAAGAACAACTGAATGTGAAGCAGAACCCACCAAATGTAATATATCAAGTACAATTTTAAAAACATTATGTTGCCAAATGAGTAAGTTGCAATGAGAAATATCTCAGAGAGGGAATGCTCTTGTTTGTGTCCCCCTCATTCTCTCCCTCTAGGCAAGTAATAGTCAGGAAATTGCTCAAGGAACAAGAATCCTCAAAAAGGAGAATTAGTGGCTAGGTGTGGTGCTTTATACGTATAATCCTAGCACTCTGGGCGGCCCAGGTGGGAGGATTACTTGATCTCAGCAATTCAAGACCAGCCTGAGCAAGAGCAAGAACAAGACTCCTGTCTCTACTAAAAATAGAAAAATTAGCCAGGCATGGTGATGTATACCCATAGTCCCAGCTACTTGAGAGGCTTGAGTCCAGGAGTTTGAGGTTACAGTGAGCTATGATGATGCTTCTGTACTGTATCCCGGGCGATTGAGTGAGACTCTGGTCTCAAAAGAAAAGAATTAATTAGGGAATAGTATGGTTATCCTGATGCCCATTTATCCATTTGTCATCACAGTGGGAATGGTCTTGTCGATGTACTAAGAATTATTCAAGTCTGCTAGCTAAGATTTCAAGTCCATTTCCCATAAAAATGTGCTGATGGTTTCTGCTAACTTCATTCCAGTATTTTTTCTTTTTCATAAAAGTAATGTGTTTTTTATAAAAATGTGGAAAATGAAAAGAAGATAAACTGTCCATAATTTCATCACATTGGAGTACAACTTTGAAGAGTACAATTTTGTATATATCCTTTGATACTTAAAAAGTTTTAGTTGAAATAGGCAAGAAACAACACATCAAATTGGTAGTGGGGTATTACGAAAATCATTAAAAGATTGGGCTTTTTATAAAGGTCATGAAGGATGAATGGGATTTATAACCTGATATGTCAAAGGACATGCGAAGGCAGGGATTTTCTTTCAAGTGTTGTGATCAACATGCATGCAGGTAGAAAACTACAGATTCTATTTGGGGAACAGTGAGTAGTACAGTGTAGGCAGGGCATGTGTATGTGAAGCAATAGTGGACATCATAGTTTGGTTGATACTGAATTTCAGGCAGAGCACTGTATACTGAGTTTCTCTTTAATTTTTCAGAAAATTAGAGGTAAATGCAACAAAGGGTATTTCTAATAAGATTTGAAATAGAAAACAATGACCAAAGAAATTCAGAGGAAGCATATACTTCAGCCAAAAGGCTAATGTTATTGAATATATGATTACCATGATTAAACATATACCAAAAATGTTACATAGCCTCATTCATCTGGCTATGTAACATTGGAAGGAAGTAAAAATGATTTTTCTTTTTCTTTTTTAAGAGACAGAGTCTCACTTTATCACCCTTGGTAGAGTGCTGTGGCGTCACAGCTCACAACAACCTCCAACTCCTGGGCCTAGGCGATTCTCTTGCCTCCGCCTCCTGAGTAACTGGGAGTACAGGCGCCCGCCACAATGCCCAGCTGTTTTTTTGTTGTTGCTGTTTGGCTGGGGCCGGGTTTGAACTCACCACTCTCGGTGTGTGGGGCTGGCGCCCTACCCACTGCACAGGTGCTGCCCGTAAAAATGATTTTTCAAGTAAATTAGGTGTTCTTGAATACTTGATTCAGCAGGGTTAACCATTGAAGCTTTGAGTGAGTGATGTAAGAACTGTGTTTGAGAAAGATTACTCCATTAATAGTTTATAAGGTGAGTAAGAATCAAAAAAGTGAAAGAAGAATTAAAAACATGATGGTAACCAAATTTACATAAGAAGAGGATGAACAAGATATGGGGACTGCAACAGAGAAGATGGATGTGAAAAATGTTCCAATGATAAAATAGGTGGTATTTGTACTTGTTATGACAAGAAATTGTGTATACGCAAGGAAAATGTCAGAGATGACTGGCTACTTTTGAATCTAGATAACTAGAAAATTAGAGGAGTCAGCAGGAATAGGTTTTGAAGGGAAAGGAAGAGCCTGGTTTTTGAGGTACTTGCTGGATATAGTCTGGACTGCCCGCGGAAAACATAAGCCTGGGAATTTCTGTAAAAACTTAAGCCTTGAAATTAAGCTTAAGGCTGATAGGTGGAGCCATGTAAGTAAATGAGATTGAAAAGGCAGAGGAGGGGCTGGGCGCTACAGTGGCTCACACCTGTAATCCCAGAACTGTGGAAGGCCTATGCTCACAAGTTTAATACCAGCCTGAGCCAGAACAAGACCTCGTCTCTAAAAATATCTAGGCATTGTGGCAGGCACCTATAGTCCCAGCTACTTGGGAGGCTGAGGCAAGACAATTGCTTGAGCCTAAGAGTTTGAGGTTGCTGTGAGCTGTGATGCCATGGCACTCTCCCAAAGGTGACGCAGTGAGCCTCTGTCTCAAAAAAAGAAAGACAGACAGAAAAAAGAAGTGGTTCTAGAAAACTGTGTAATATGAGCCACATGGGGATATTTACATTCAAATTAATTTAAATTAAAAATTGAATTCTTAAGTCATACCACATTTCAGGTACTGAATAACCACAAGTAGTTCGTGGGAGCCCTATTGAACAATAATCCATAGAAATATGGATTATTTCCATTTTTGCTGAAAATTCTATAGGATGGCAATGTTTTAGAAACACAGTTAAGTCATAAGAGTGGTAAGTGAGGAGAATATAAACATATAGTGAAATAAGTGGTATAATGGGCATAATGAATTTATAAACTAGGGTTAGGTTGGGCTAGGAGTAATGAATCTTGTGTCTTAGGGGTGATTACTTTGTTATATAAGAAATCATTAAGGCTTAGAAAGGTACAGGTGAAACCTACTAAATGCAGAATATAAATGTCTTAACACAATAACTAAGAAAATGCCATGAAGGCTATGTGAACCAGTTCGATAAAAATATTTCAGATTGTATATGAAACCAGCACATTATACCCCACAATTGCGTTAATGTACACAGCTATGTCTTAATAAAAAAGAAAAAAGAATTAATACTTTGCATGAAATACCTTATAACAGTGAAATTGCTTTCTCTTTTGTGATTTTTTTTTTGAGGTGAAATTTAAGTTTTTGTGTGAGTAGTACAAAAAAAAAGAAATAATAATACTTAAAGAAAAAAGAAAGAAATCATTAAGGGGTAGGCAGGCTGATGCTAATGGTGTGCTGTATCACTAAAGACATAGGTGCCTCTGTCTTTTGGTTCAGGCATACATGATTTCCATTCTTCAGGTTACCTCATAGTCCAGAATGGCTGCTGGAGCTCCAGCTATTGTACTAGCAGACCAGAAATCAGGGAGAAAAAGCAAAAAGATTCTGTCTCTAATCTGAGGCTGTACAAAACTGA
This sequence comes from Perodicticus potto, assembly GCA_963574655.1. Classification (NCBI taxonomy): domain Eukaryota; kingdom Metazoa; phylum Chordata; class Mammalia; order Primates; family Lorisidae; genus Perodicticus; species Perodicticus potto. The sequence goes on along the minus strand of CAUYRH010163764.1, from coordinate 9,302 downwards.
GTATTTTAGCCTCACTTAGCTGCAGGGGAGGCTGGGACATGTAATCTTTTAGCTGGTGCATTGTCATCCCTCCCAAATTAAAACTGTATAAATAAGAAAGAAGTGACAAATGGATATTATGTGGCAACCAGTAGTCTATGCCCTAGCAACTGCCTGGCATTGAGATACTGACAAAGCCTCTACTGGCCAGTTTCTTGATTTATTTTCTCTTTCTTTAAGCCTCTACTGGCCAGTTTCTTGATTTATTTTCTCTTTCGTTTAGGGGGCTCTTTTGTCTTCATCAGACAAAATCTTATTCTGGGTTTATCAACTAGGAAAAGTGTTCTGATTTGAAGCAGAAGTGGAACCCTTGTATCCCTGCCCACTGAAATACCTGCAAAGACAGTTAAGGAAAAGCAGGATTTAATAGCTCTGGCCTGGGAGTTTGAATATTTTTCATGATTGTTTCAGATGTAGGTAAGACACTTTTTTAGAAGACAAAGAACCTTGTCATTTTAGAAAAGTGATAACAATATAAGTTGGCCTACTAAATAGTGTATGAAGACATGGTACACAGAATATTGAATCTTAAAGGTGTGGATAGACATGGGGCTGCCTCTACTGATGTTTTCTTCATCTTCTCATTTCTCTTGTACATAGATGTCAGTGGTTTCAGAGGGTGAAGTTAGGACCTAAGCTGCTTGTTTTTATTGTGTCATTGAGAAATTACTAGAAATCTATATTTATATGGTATTTTTGAAGATGCTAAATTTATAAATATGAAATCTTAATTATATTTTTAAAATAAACTCTTCACACTCTAAATGTTGTCTTCACTGAATTTAGGATCTAAGTCAGACCTCTCATTAACCCCCATGTCAGATTTCTGAGCTCCTCCTGTCCTATATATATAGGAATCCTTTTGCATTTCTCTGAGCAATAATTCAGGATGTTACTTAACTGAGAAACACTGACCCTCACTGGTCTCACTGTTTGGTAATTATACTTCCAGCTAGAAGCTTGACATATACCTGGAGTATGTAACACAGAGGTGCAAATTGGCTGTTTTCTTTCCCTTCTTTTCCTGTCTTGATGATGACTTGGTTAACGTTAGTGATTCTAAGTAATATTTTGAGGCTTGTTTCATCTTTCCATCATTCTTTCAAATATTTACTGAGCACCTGTTTTATAACAAGCACAGTTCTAGGTGTTAAGGATATAAATATGAACATAATAAAGTACCTGCTATTAAGGCTAAAAAAAAAAAAGAAAAAGAAAAAAACCCAGTACTCAAATAATGTCAAGAAATTGTATCAAGAAGACAAACAGAATAACAGATTAGAGAGTAGATGACAAGAAAGAATGCTGTTTGGTATAAGATTATCAAGGGCTTCACTGAAAAACAGTGATTTCCCTTTTAGGTAGAGGGCACTACTAATTGCAAAGGCAGCCTGAGGTGGGATTGTTTGACATGTTTAATTGTATATGGCAGGGAGGGTAGTGTGGCTATAGCAGAATGAACAAAACAGAAAGAGGTGGAGTTTGAGGTTAGAGAGGTAATGGGCAGATAAGTTTCTTGTGGCTGCTATCACAAATTACCACAAACATGGTGAATTAAAAGAACAAATTTATTCTCTCACAGTTCTGGAAGCAAGAGTCCAAAATCATTAACCTAGGCTCAAAGCAAGGTGTCAACGGAGCCATGCTCCTTTGCCTCTTCAGCTTTTGGTGGCTACAGCTCTCCAGTCTTCAAGGCCAGTATCTTCAAATCTCTCTCCACCCCATCTTCACATTGCCTTCTCCTCTGTGTGTAAAATACCCATTTGCTTTCTTTTTAAGAGGTTACTTGTGCTTACATTTAGGGCCTGTCCAGATATTCTAGGATAATCCCCCTGTCTGAAGAGCCTTTAACTTCATCATATTTGCAAAGACTTCTCTTTTCTTACTTTTTTTTTTTTTTTTCTATTTCATAAACTATAGGGATTGGAACATGGATATCTTTTTTCTTTTTTAGGCACTTAGCTAAAATGCCATACTGTATATGTATTTTTAAATTTATTTTGGATTAATATGAGGGTATGTATGATTAGGTTACATTGTTTAAATTTGTAAGATAGCATCCAAGTTGTAGTTTTGGAATTTACCCAAGAAGTGTGTCATTTACCCATACATTGTACCTATTAGATGGGGACTTACCAAGCCCCCCTTTTCCCCTCTTTAGTTTTAAGTTTTTCTCTCATTTGTGCACATTGTTGTTAATCCACAAATTTCAATTTAGTATTGGGTACACAGGATAATTGATTTTCCATTTTTGTGATACTTAGGAGAGTGTTCTCTAAATCCAGCCAAGTTGTAACAAAAGATAGAAAGTCTCCATCTTTTTTATGGCTAAATAGGAAGTCTTCCATGGTATACATATGCAGTAGTTTTTTGATCCATTCATGCGTAGAAGGGCACTTGGGCTGTTTCCACATCTTTGCAATTGTAAATTGGGCTGTTATAAACAATTGAATGCAAATGTCCTTGTGATAAAATGACTTCTTTCTTTTGAGTACATACTTAGTAATGAGATTGCAGGATCAAATTGAAAGTCTACTTTTACTTCTTTGAAGACTACATGGATATCTTTTTGAAGAGCCGTTTTTTTAGTCTGTCACAGGGGCCCAGGTGAAAAAACAAGAGTAAGGACTTTGAATTTTATTCTGAATGAGGTGAAAACCCATTGGAAGATTTGGAGTGTCATAATCTGGCCTACATTTTTAAAAAGATTACTCTAGCTGCTACTTGTAAGGACTACACTGAGGAGGAGGATAGTAGTATTCAATAAGTGTTCACTTCTAATGTAACTAAGTCTTGGATATCTTCTTGTTGGAAAACTCATACAGTAAAAGCCAGTTTCCCTGCCATTCAGTCCTATTTTTCTTTCATGGGTAATAGTTATCATATGAGGTGTTTTTTTCCATATCTTATTTTATGTATTCATACCTAAAAATAGTTATTTATAAAAATGAACAATTTAACTTTTGTGAGGTTTACATAAATTTATTATATATATTTAGCTGTTTGATATTTTTCATTTACAAATACATCTTAGGAACCTTTTCTGCTCTTGTTAGTGTTTCATAACACACATACACTGTTATTTATATAACTCCCTATTGATGAGCATTGAGATTGTTTACTCTTTTTCTCTATTCAGAAAGCTACATCAGTGGAAATTCTTGTGAAGCATGTCTCCTGGTACACATGGACAATTGTTTTTCTGAAATAGATACCAAAGGTATCAAGAGTATGTGACAGTTTTAGACTGTATTGGATCCTGCCAAACAGAATGCCTTCCAGTTTATACCAAAATTATCTAAGTTTTCACTTAATGAAATTACTGAATTTCTTTTACAGACTTCATAAATTTTTCTAATGGATTAATATTCTTACTGATTTGTATAAGTTCTTTATGTATTTTAGATGCTTTTCTTTGTTAGACATGTAATTTTTTATCTAAGTGTTCTTTGTTAATTTATTTTAGTGTATTTTAAAATTCAAAAATTTTAAATTTTAACTTAAGAAAATTTAATATTGTTTTTTCTTTCTTTTTTTTCTTTTTTGAGACAGAGTCTCACTCTGTTGCCCTGGATAGAGTGCTGTGGCATCACAGCTCACAGTAACCTCAAACTCCTTGGCTCAAGTGATCCTCTTGCCTCAGCCTTTCAAGTAGCTGGAACTATAGGTGCCTGCCACAAGGGCAGACTGATTGTTCTATTTTCAGTAGAGATGGGGTCTCGCCCTTGCTCAGGCTGGTCTTGAACTCCTGAGCTCAAGCAGTCTACCTGCCTTGGCCTCCCAGAATGCTAGGATTACAGGTGTGAGCCACGATGTGCAGCCAATTTTTTTTCTATTATTGATTTTGCAATAAGATGATGGTCCCTAACCCATAGTCATAACTATATTCTCCTGTTACTTCTACTACTACTTTATAGTATTCAGAATAAGTAGATCAATCAATAGATAAGATTTTTTTTAATGAATGAAGTATAGTAGGGACCTGATATTTGACAGCTACTTCTTCTAGTATCATTTATATATCCCCTTAGAACCCCTTTAAAATACTAACTTTATTAAATACTGTATGTTTGCTTACAAACAAACATACAGTCTTTCAGTACTTTTTTTTTTAACTTTATTCGAATTAATATGAGGGTACCATATTTAGGTTACATTGTTCTCACTTCCAGGGCAAAGTTCCATTTGTAGAAGAGCCCCTCACGCAGGGGGCATGTTATACACTCTCACAATGTGCACATTAGGTTCGATCTCGCCTCATGCCCTCCCTCCTTCTGCCAAACATTCTCCCCCTTCCCTCTCCTGCTTCCCTCTACCCCCAAACTCTACTATAATAGTGTTTTATTGTTCTTAGGAACATGTAATTGTTTTATATATTGACATTGATATTTATTTTTCCATTCTTGGAATACTTTACTAAGAAGAATGTATTTCAACTCCATCCAGGTAAATGTAAAAGATGTAAAGTCTCCATCTTTTTTAATGGCTGAATAATATTCCATGGTGTACATATACCACAGTTAGTTGATCCATTCATGGGTTGATAGGCACTGAGTTTGCTGCCACAACTTGATTCCTAATTCCTCAATTAGGAACTGAGCTATAGTAAACATTCTAGTGCAAATGTCTTTGTGGTAAAATGATTTTTGTTCTTCTGGGTAGATACCTAGTAATGGGATTGCAAGGTCAAATGGAAGGTCTAGATCTCTGAGGATTCTCTATACTTCTCTCCAAAAAGGCTGTATTAGTTTGCAATCCCACCAGCAGTACAGAAGTGTTCCCTTCTCTCCACATCCACACCAGCGTCCGGTGTTCTGGGACTGCGTGATGTGGGCTAATCTTGCTGGGGTTAGGTAATATCTTAGAGTGGTTTTGATTTGCATTTCTCTGATGATTAAAGACGATGAGCATTTTTTCATGTTTTTTGTTGGCCTTTCGTCTGTCATCCTCGGAGAAGTTTCTGTTCAAATCACTTGCCCACTTATAGAGAGGAATTCTCTGTAGATTGTAGTTCTCAGGCCTTTGTCAGATTCATAACATGCAAAAATCTCCCCCTCTGACAGAGTCTCACATTGTTGCCCTCGATAGAGTGCTGTGGCATCACAACTCACAGCAAACTCCAGTTCTTGGGTTTAGGTGATTCTCTTGCCTCAGCCTCCCGAGTAGCTAGGATTACAGGCGCCCATCACAACACCTGGCTATTTTTTTGTTACAGTTTGGCCAGGGCCAGGTTTGAACCCGCCACCTGCTGTATATGGGGCTGGCACCCTACTCACTGAGCCGCAAGCGCTGACCATGTACAAAAAAAGCTTTTTAGCTTGATCAAACCTCAGGTATTTATTTTTGGTGTTGCTGCAATTGCTAGGGGTATCTTCCTCATAAAGTTTTTTCCCAGGCCAATATTTTCAAGTACTTTCCCCACACTGTCTTCTAGAATTTTAATTGTTTCGTGTCTTAAATTTAAGTTTTTTATCCAACAAGAATCGGTTTTTGTCAATGGTGAGAGGTGTAGATTCAGTTTCAGTCTTCTGCATTTGGATAACCATTCTCCTAGCACCATTTGTTAAGTAAGGATTCTTTTCCCTATTGAATACTTTTGTTAGGCTTATCAAAGACTAAATGAGGATATGTGGCTGGGTTCATCTCTAGATTCTCTATCCTATTCTATAGATATGTGTCTCTATTTTTGTGCCAGTACCATGCTGTTTTGATCACTGTAGCCTTGTAATATAATGGCAGAGTGGTGCCTCCAGATTTGTTTTTATAAGAACTGTATTTGCTATTCAGAGTTTTTTCTGGTTCCATATGAATTGAAGTGCTATTTTTTCAAGATCTTTAATGAATGACATTGGTGCTTTGATGGGGATTGCATTACATTTATAGATTACTTTGGATGGTATGGACATTTTAATGATGTTGATTCTCCTCAACCCTGAGCATGGTATGCTCTTCCATTTGTTGATATCTTCTGCTATTTCTTTTCTCTAAGTTTCATAATTCTCTTCATAGAGATCATTCACATCTTTTGTTAGATATATTCCCAGGTATTTTATCTTTTTTTGGTGCTATTGTAAAAGGAATAGTCTTTGGTTTTGTTCTCGGCTTGACAATTGTCTGTGTATTCAAAGGCTACTGATTTGGGAGTATTGATTTTGTAACCTGAGACGCTGCTGTATTCTTTGATCACTTCTAAGAGCTTTGTAGTTAAGTCCCAAGGGTTTTCCAGGTATAAGATCATGTCATCTGTGAAGAGGGAGAGTTTGTCCTCCTCTGCCCCCATTTGGATTCCTTTGATCTCCTTCTCTTGCCTGATGGCGATGGCCAGGACTTCCAATACTATGTTAAATAGCAGTGGAGACAATGAGCATCCTTGTCTGGTTTCAAATTTGAGTGGGAATGCTTTCAGTTTTACTCCATTCAGTATGATGTTGGCTGTAGGTTTGGTGTAGATAGCCTCTATCGGCTTAAGGAATTTACCTTCTAAACCTATTTTCTTGAGTGTTTTTATCATGAAAGGATGCTGAATATTGTCAAAAGCCTTTTCTGCATCAATCGAAAGAATCCTATGGTCTTTGTTTTTTATTCTATTTATGTGGTGTATTGTATTTATAGATTTGCATATGTTGAACCAACCTGTGTCTCTGGGATAAAACCCCCTTGATCATGGTGTATAATCTTTTTAATGTATTGTTGTATTCTGTTTGCTAATATCTTCTTGAATATTTTTGCATCAATATTCATTAATGATATTGGTCTGTAGTTTTCTTTCTTTTTTTATTTTTTGGATCCCTTCCTGGTTTGAGGATCAGGGTGATATTTACTTTATAGAACGTGTTGGGGAGAATTCCTTCTTTCTCTATGTTTTGGAAAAGTTTATGCATTAAAGGAACTATTTCCTCTTTGAAGATTTGATAGAATTCTGGTGTGAAACCATCTGGTCCAGGACTTTTCTTTTTTGGTATATTTTGTATAATTGATGCTATTTCAGTACTTGATATTGGTCTATTCAAGATTTCTAAATCTTTCTGGCTGAGTTTTGGAAAGTATTATGCTTCCAAATATCAGTCCATCTCCTCTACATTTTCATATTTCTGGGAATAGAGTTTTTTTAAATCGTAATTATTGAAAATCTTTCGTATTTCTGTGGCATCTGTTGTTTTTTCCCTTTTATCATTTCTGATTGTAGTTATTAGAGATCTTGTTTTTCTGTTTCTGGTTAGTCTAGCCAAGAGTTTATCAATTTTATTAATCTTTTCAAAGATTAATAACTTTTTGTTTCACTGATCTTTCTGTATAATTCTTTTGTTTTCAATTTCATTTAGTTCTGCTCTAATTTTGGTTATTTCTCTTCTCCTGCTGGGTTTAGGATTAGATTGTTCTTCCTTTCCCAGTTGCTTGAGATGGCCCATTTGTTTGCTTACTTGCTCTCTTTCTGTTTCCTTGATGAAGACATCTAATGCTATAAATTTCCTTCTGAGGACTGCCTTTGCAGTATCCCACAGGTTTTGACAGTTTGTGTCTTCATTATTGTTTTGTTCCAGAAATCTGACGATCTCCTTCTTGATTTTGTCTATGACCTAGCTATCATTCAGCGTAAGATTATTTAGTTTCCCATGGTTTTATTTGAGTATGGAGATTTCTGTTGCTGTTGAGTTCAACTTTTATTCTATGATAGTCTGAGAACATACAGTAGACAATTTATATTCTTTTGATTTGTTGAGGTTAGCCTTGTGACCTAAGATATGATTAATTTTAGAAGATGATCCATAGGCTGATGAGAAGAATGTGTATTCAGCTTTGTTCAGATAAAGTGTTCTGTATATGTCTGTTAAGTTCATTTGTTCTAGGGTCTTGTTTAAGTCCATTATTTCTCTGTTTAGTTTCTGCTTGGAGGATCTGTCCAGAACTGCCAATGGGATGTTAAAATCTCCAACTATTATAATGTGGGAAGATATCCTATCGTTCAGATCAGTTAGGGTTTGTTTTATATATCAAGGAGTGTTCAGATAGAGCACATAGAAGTTAACTATTGAAATTTCTTCATAGTGTGTGTTTCCCTTGACCAGTATGAAGTGTCTATCTTTGTCTTTTATTATTTTTGTTGGTTTGAGTCCCACTGTATCTGCATACAAGATTGCAACCTTACCTTTTTCTGCTTTCCATTTGCTTGGAATACCGTTGCCCATCCCTTCACCCTGAGTCTTGTTTTATCTTTTGAGGTAAAGGTGAGTTTCTTGTAGGCAACAGAATTTAAACCATTGACATTAGTTGAGAGAAATGATTGATGTGGCAGAGTTTTGGTCATCTTGCTTTTTCAGAAGTCCACAGCTTAGTTTTATGCCTGTCACCATTGTATAAGCTAGGCTTTGTTTTTTAATTTCTGGGTAGGTTTACTTTGGTAGTGTACCCTCTTGTTGCCTGTTATGAAGAATGGGTCTGAGTATTTCCTGTAGAGCTGGTTGAGTCATGGCAAATTTCCTCAGCATGTGGATGTCAGTGAAGTATTTGATTTCTCCATCACAAATGAAGCTCAATTTAGCAGGATATTGGATCCTGGGCTGGCAATTATTTTGTTTAAGAAGGTTGAATGTCGATGGCCATACTTTTCTGTCTTGGAAAGTTTTGGCTGAAAGATCTGCAGTCATTCTTATACTTTTTCCTTTGGAAGTAACACTTTTCTTTTTTTCTTTTTTTTTTTTTTTTCCTACAGCTAACATTATATTTTTTTTTGAAATTAGAGAAAATGTATTGTTATAAAGAGAAATTACAAACATGTTTCACTTATAGATGAGGATGCAATATCCTGAACAACATTTTGACAAGTTGAATTACAAAATTAATGTTTAAGTAATATACTTTAGTCGAATTGAATCCAGTTTATATGAAAGTTAGACACTATTTTCTTTTCTTTTCCTTTTTTTTTTTGTGGTTTTCTTTCCCTCACCCCCTCCCTCCTTCTCTGTCTGCTCTCTCCTTCCCCCATGCCCCACTGTGTCGTTCATTGTCATTAATTGTCCTCAAATCGAAGTTGAATACATAGGATTCTTGCTTCTCCATTCCTATGATGTTTCACTAAGAATAATATGTTCCACCTCCATCCAAGTTACTACAAATGCAGCAAAGTCTCCATTATTTTTGATGGCCGAGTAATATTCCATCGTATACATATATACCACGGCCTACCAATCCACTCCTGGGTTGAAGGACATTTAGGCTGTTTCCACACTTTAGCAATTGTAAATTGGGCAGTGACAAACAGCCTC
>CAUYRH010163762.1:0-22276 GCA_963574655.1 Perodicticus potto | reverse complement strand
TTCATTCAGAAGCATGTAATTTAATACTTATATATTTCCTTTTGCTATTGATACCTAGTTTTTTTTCAATTGTGGTTAGAGAAAATACTTACTATGATATTGATTCTTCGAATTCTTAAGATGTGTTTTGCAGCCTAACATATGGTCTATTCTTTGGAATGTTGTATGTGCTGAAGAGAAGAATATGTGTTCTGTAGCTGTTGGAGAAAATGTTTTGTAAATATCTATTAAGTCTATTTGGTCTATAGTACAGATTAAGTCCAATATTTCTTTATTGATTTTCTGTTTAGATGACCTAACTAATGCTAAAAATGGAATGTTGAGGTCTCCAATAATTATTGCATCAGAGTTTATCTCTTTCTTTAGAGCTAATAGTATTTGCTTTACATATCTAAGTGTTCAAGTTTCATACACACATATTTTGAATTATCATATTCTCTGACTGAATTGATTTTTTTATAATTGTATAATGTTCTTTGTTTCTTTTACAAGTTTTACTTGAAATCTAGTTTATCTGATATAAGTAGAGGTATTTCTGTTTTTTTTTCCATTTGCATGAAATATCTGTTTTATCCCTTCATTTTCAGTCTTAGTGTATCTTCCTAAGGAAAATGAGTTTCTTGTAGGCAACATATAGGTGGGACTTACAGTTGGGACTTTTAAAAATCCTTTCAGTCACTATGTCTTTTAATGAAGAGTTTAGTCCACTTATCTACAATATCATTATTCATTGGTAAGAATATACTACTGCTATGCTATTATTTAATTTATTGTTTTGTGGTCCTCTCTTTCTTCATTTATTCTTTCTTTTGTGTAACAGTGAATTTCTCTGGTACTGTATTTTATTTTTCTTTATTTTTATTGTGTATCTGTTGTGGGTTTTTAAATTTAATGTTATGACTAGAATTGCAAAAACGTAACCAATTATTTTAAGCTGATGACAACTCTGCTTACAAACAACAAACTATAAATGAGCAAAAGGAAAGCTAAAAAAATAAGAAAAAAAAAACCGTCTGCAGTTCAGCTCCATCTTTCTTGCTTACTGATTTTTTTGTTTTTTCCTTTTATATCTTTTCAAAACTGTTTATCTCTTTAAAAGTTGCTGGTTATTATTTTTGATAGGTTTGGAATTTACTCTTCCTAACAAGATTATGAGTGTTTTACACACTGCAATTACAGTAATAAAATATTCTGTATTTGTCTGAGCATACTGCTAACAATGAATTTTCCTACTGTTCATTAATGACCCCTTCTCTTAAGATCGAAGAACTGCCTTTAGCATTTCTTGTAGGACACACGTCTGTTGTCAATGAAATCCTTTAGCTTTTGTTTGTCTAAGAAAATTTGTATTTTCCTTTCATGTTTGGTAGATATTTTTGGAAGATTTAATATTCTAGGTTTAAAGTTTCTATCAGCACTTTGAATATGTTATTTCACTTTCTCCTGTCTTATAAGGCTTCCACAGCGAAGTCTGTTGGCAATATTGGAGTCTAATGAATTGGAAGCCCTCCATACGTTATTTGCCTCCTTTCTTTTACCACTCTTAGGATCCTTTTTTATTCTTTGACTTTTTGAGTTTGATTATTGATGCCTTAATAGGGTCTTATTTTGGTTCAATCTTTATGTTCCATGAACTTCTTGTACTTGAATATGGATATCTTTCTTTATGTTTGTAAAGTTCTGTGTTATCATTTCTTTGCATAGACTTTCTACTCCAAATCTCTCTTTCTCTCTACCTCTTATTTAAGCCAATAACTTAGATTTGCACTTTGGGTGTTACTTTTTAGACCTTGCATACATACTTCATTATTTTTTATTCTTTTTTTTTTCTTCAGTCTTTTCTGACTGTATATTTTTCTATTGCCTGGTTTAAGCTCACTATTTCTTTAGTATGTTTGATCAATTCTGCTGTTGAGCAACTGATAGTTTTTTTCAGTCTGTCAAATGAATTGTTCAACTCCAGAACTTCTACATGACTTTTAAATTTTTGATCTCTTGGAAATGTATCTGATAACTTCATAAATTCTTTCTTTGCATTTTCTTGATGTTATTTGAACTTCCCCAAAACAGATATTTTGAATTCTCTTTCTGGAAGTTCATATATTTCCATTGCTCTGGGATTCGTCATTGGTCCCTTATTTAGTTTGGTGATGTCATATTTTCCTAAATATTTTTTAGGAAAAAAAATACAACAAAGAGACATTTTATTAAAAACAAGGGGAATGTTTACAGCACTTCCAAATAGAGTTGGAAGTGTGTCCCTGTCATGAAGGAGAAGAGGTCTTAGGGACTATTTTCTTAAATATTCTTAATGTACATGGATGTTCAGCAATCTCTTGGCATTCAAAACTTATGTATTTCATCTAATTTTTTTAGTCTGGGCTTGTTTGTACCCATCTTTCTTGAGACGGCTTTCCAGGTACTCCAAGGAAGTAATTGAGTGTTATGATCTGTCTCTCATCACTGCAGTTGTGTCAGCATTAGGGGGCACCCCAAGCCCAGTAACACTGCAACTTAGAAGACTTCCAGTGGTATTCTCTTGTCTTGAATAAGATATAGGAGAATTCCCTAACAAAGTCTTTTCCTCTCTTTCCTCATTTTTCCCCAATCAGAAGGAGTCTCACTTTCCGTGCTGAGCTGCCTGCGGTTGGAAGGGTAGTGACACAAATATTCCTATGGCTGTCACAGTTGTGACTCCACTGGGTCACACATAAAGTCAACCCAGTACTGGATTTTGCCCAAAGTCTGTGATGACTACTGTGAGGCTACTGCCTGAAGTTTATTCAAGGTCTCAGGACATTTTAATGAGAATATAATAAATCCTGTCAGTACTGGGTTCTTCCCTTCTGAGCATTTAGTTCCCTACTGGCTTAGTCTGGGCTAGAATTGCCATGCAGGAGCTAAGGCTTGAAATTAGGGTCTTCATGCATCTGCCTGGTGTTTTTTTAAATGTGTCTGAGCTGGTACCCAAAGTTCTCTGTAGTTTTTCTTTTCCTAAGCCCAAGTGGAAGGAGTTTTTCTTAAGCTGCACTGCTTGTGGTTGTGGGAGAGGTGATGCAGGCACTTCTTTGGCCACCACAGCTGGTGTCTCATTGTGTCCATGTGCATTCCAAGTCTACTGGTTCTGAGTCCAGTAGAGCAAAGGGAGTTGACAAAAGACTTCAGTGTTTTTGGCCTGTCTTGCAAATTTAGTTCAGGCTCTAGGCCACTTTCATTGCCCAGTGGTGAAGGCAGCTAGAACTCATGTTTTTACTGTTAGGGTATTGGGGTTCCCTTCTGGTCAAGGAATGCTCCCTCTATGAACACTGATGGAATTCTTCCCTGTGATGTGTTCCACTGTGACTGAGAGGCACTGAGTTCACATGCAAACTCCACAATCACTTCATTTTCATGAAAAATTTTGCAGGGGGGAAAAGTGCACGTATTTTGCAAAATTGCCTCTCTTACCCTCTTCAGGGTCTATTTCCTTTAACATGAAGTTAAAAGCAGGTACTATGATTGCTTGCCTGATTTTCCTTTCTTATAAATGTACCTTTCTTGTGTGGATGTTCAATTCAGTATTCCTGTGAGGTCTGTTGGAAAAATAACTATTCGGCCTTCTTGCTCTGCCTCCTTTCCCTTTTTTCATTATATTATTTGTATTATTCTGAAAAGTTTCCATCAGTACTACTCTACCAGAAAGGATTGTTTATAACTTTATAATAATTTTTTACACTACTCAATTATATGCATGGAATCCAACAAAGGATGTGACTTTCTTTAATTTCCATATGGCTTACTTAGTTCAACTACATTAGGTTCTGCCTGATTTTTACTAAAAACAATATCATCTTTGTCCTCTCATGCTTGCCTTTCCTGGGAAAGAAAAACATTTGAAAATTATCTCTTGGAAAGAACATCTGATCCAGCAAGTATGCTTTAAAACAAGGCTGGAAGACTAGAAATACCATCAAGAGATTTTGCATTAAGAGAAATATGTTGTTTGATATCAACTTTCATTTTCTAAACAAGAGACTATTAATTTTTATTGCAATATTTACTGTAATAGGCATTATCATCTTTGCAGCATTAGCCTAGAAAATTACACTTTCTTTCATTCATTGTTGATTACAAATTAATATATTGCAGAAGTGGGATTGAAACTATATTTAAGAAGATTCACTGAGGCAATGGTCATGTACATGTACCTGCCTGAATGTACAAGTATTTAGAAGCAAACACTTCAATCCTGATTATAGTAACCTTTTGTGTTATTTTTAATTTTTTTTTATTTTTACATATACATGTGTTTATTAGGTTTCCACTTTTTGCCTTCACAAAATTAAAAAGGCTTAAAATTTAACAACAATAACATTGTTAAGGTAAGGACTAGAAACAAAAACCTCACAAAGAACGAATGAAGATAAATACATTCAGAAAAGAAATCAGACGATTGCTGCAATGAAGTATTAAGCAATAATAATAATAGTAATGATGCAAAGAAAGTAACATTCTTATTGTCAAATAAGAGTATGTCTATTATAGAATGCTTTGACTCTGAGGTTCAGTATGGAATCATCTCAAAAAATAGACAACTAATATTTATAAATAAAAATAAACCATAATTACAAAAAACAGATCATGCCAAATCTTATAGACAATAGAAAAAGAAGAAATACTTCAAAATCTGATTGTAGTAACCTTTCATATTCCTTCACTGGGACTTCACTATCATCAATCCAACAAGGTAGTAACAAAATAAATAATTTGTTTCTGCTTCCTTTATTGAAGGACTACTTTTGCAAGACTGTTTTTGGATACCATGTCAACTTGGTTTCTGAATCCACCACAAATCTACTTAAAATATATTTAAGACTAATCCACTTACCACTTTTTATATGGCCTGACATGAGCTATCCATGCATTGGATATTTTTATCAGCATACACTACCAGCACACAGAGACACACGCACTCAAAAATATCATATATGCACACAGACACAAATACCATCTCTATTTCACACATAGGCACACACATAAAAATGCACATAGACAAAAACACCACATCTACACACATACATACACACTACATACCACACACAAACTTACACCCACACTCATACACGCAGACACTAGATGTTATTTCACTGGTCAATGGTCTCCTTACAAGGCCTTTGGTTGACCTATCTCCAGTTATTGATTTTTTGCTGTTTAATTTAGACAAGAAGGAAATAGATAGTGCTTCAATTTCCTATTACCTCATTTAGAAGTAAGAAATTAGTGTCACAGTGAAGGAAAAAAGAAAGTACATACCCTGTGAAGATGAAATATACTCTATTGTGTGAAGGGACATGAAGAACAGGGACTGTTAAAGAGAATGGGAAAAATCAGGAAAAGGCAAAAATGCTTAATGAGGAAAGGCAAATAAATGGCTATGAGGTAGGAGGAGAGATGAGACTGAATAGTAAAAGAGATTCAGTGAACACATTCTTCACTTTTTCTGCCAGAATGACTTTCCTTTCTCATGACAAGGAAGAATATTTGCAAAGGGAAAGAAGACATACCCATTTTCCTCTGCCATGTTTGGAGATTGAGTCTTCCTCTTTTCTGTTAAATTCTTTAAAAAAATGAAAAAAGTAAGCTGAAAAGGGTGAAGAACACAAAAAGAGAATGCAGGAGGTTGACATACCTTTTATGGTTCAGTAAAATTCTTCTTCCACTATAACCATCTCTAGCCAATCTCCAATAGCAATGAGATTCTAAGAACTTCACTGATTTAAAATCTTCATTACTATAAATATATTAAAAAGTTTTCATTTCTGTCTGAGTTCCTTTTCTTTACTTTATTTCTTAAAAGGCCACTCATACCCTAATGGCACCTGCAACTTTTTTTTTCAAGATTTTTCTTAAGCTAACATGTATTTGGTAAAATACCCTATTAATTATCAGAACTAATCTGTTCTCTATTATTTTTATTGGATATATGTCACCAGGGAGCTAAAGGATAGCAATATTTTATTTCTCTTTTTATTTGTTTTTCAATTTACAACCATCTGGCACAAACCTGAAATTTGTGGCAGGAGTCCCATTAAAAAGAGGAATACAAAAACATGAGCAAGGTTTATTTTCATAACTGAGGATTGAGACTATGTACACGTTATTTATGGAGCCTTGGTTGAAAGATCTAGTGTGATTATACATTACATAAATTTGTACTTTAGGTTCTGTCATGATTTATAAAATGGGAAATTTTTTTCCATTCCATTGGCAAATTCCTTTTCCATTGTTTTGATTTATAAAAAGTCAAAACTTTGTGACTTGTCCATATGAAAAAGAGAGATTATTAAACACCTTATTACTTAGAGATTAAAAGTACAGGTCTCAAATATGTTGGATTCCTTTTCCTCTACACTCTAGCTTCATGTCCACAGGCACTGAAAACTTCCCCTATATATATGCAAATCCAACCGGTAACTTCCTCAAAGGGTTGGTATGCAAATTGAATGAGAATAATGCATACAAAACAATTAGCACTACTCTCTGTTCTCCTAACTTTTCAATATATATGTGCCATTATTATTGAAAATAACATGATTTTAGTCATATAAGAATTCTGTCAAAACTTTGACTTACACAATCATTCTTTTTTATGTAGACCCAAATAACAACATTGAAATGAATTTCAAATAGTATTATTCAGATTCTAGTTCCACTTATTTCTTTTCTTTTAAAAAAAAAGCTATAAGTAAATGTTAGACAAAACAACAGCAACAAAAGAATAATCTACAAAATTATATTTTTTAGCCTGAGAGCTATGGCTTCATGGCAGCCAGATGTATTTCCAAACACCTCTGAGGAGAGAAACATACAAAATGATTCAACTTTGTCAGAGAATAGGAGAAAGCAGTGGAAATCATTAAAATACTTAGGAAAAAACTCTGAAGCTTTAACATAGTCTTTAAAGCCAAATGTGGACTTCTGTGACAGTTTAAAATCTCTGGATGCCCATACAAAAAGAGATAGTGAATTCATTGGCAAATTCTTTTCCATAAGCTTTCACCAGGTGCCCACCAAAAATATTAGAATTATAAGAGATTTTTGAGGCCCTATTGCAGCGGCACTGGCCTTCAGGGCATGCCAGTGATTGGGAGTAAGCCAAGAGTACTGGAGCACCCTGGTCACACCCTGGGCCCTGATCGAATCTAAGGTGATGAATGCCTGCCATTGCATGACAGGCAGGAAACTTACTCACATACTAGGCTCATCTCTAGTATCAAGCAAAAATTGTCTTCATACCTTCCAACCCTCTTCACAGCAGGGCGCCTGCTACCAAGGAAGAAGTAGTAAATCCAGCCCTTATTCCTAGCTTGTCAATTCATTAACACTGAGCAAAAACACTTTTCCACAATGGGATAGTGAGATAAATGCTTTGGCCCAATATTCTACACTAATGCAAAGCAGAGGTCAGCTTCCACTTTGAGAAGGACAAGACACTGGCCTATGTTCTTGAGCTTACTTTGATTAGAGGAAGAGCTGGTCTGTCTCTAAGGGAGGCATGAGAATGTTGCATCTCATCCATCACTAATGCTTATGCTCACAAGACTTGACTAAGAATGAAGCTGGAACAAAAATGAGAAGCAACCCGCACACCCCTATGATGAATCCTTCACTGAAAGGAAATGAACACAGTCTACTATGGGGCAGGGGGGGAGGGGGAAGAGCTTAGAAAAAGACATTTGTTTTTCAGATGCAGTCTATTGAAAAACCCTCCATCACACTCAGCACAAAAAAGCAATGGGAATCAAACATTGAAAAATTTGAAGCCAAATCTCACATTTGTGATAATGATAACAGCAATAAAATGAATCCCATATTGATTCAACTGACCCATCTCTGCCTGAGGTTGAAATTTTTTATTTTTGTGTGTGACTTTTTGATAAGTTCCTAGCATTCAAGTATCTGCAGCAGTGACAAACTCTGTGCACAATAATGATAACATATACTCTCAGGAGGCAAATGTGTGAAAACTCACACCTCAGTGATGACCTTGAGCAGTGGGACAGAAATAACTCCCATTATATTACTATAATTCCAATATGGAACATGAGGCATAAGTCCTAACAGAATGGGAGGGTCCATTTCTAGGCAGAAATTTTATTTGCCTAGGCAACTACTTTTTCTTTAAAATGATATTTGGCAATTAACTAAAAAATTATGAAACATTGAACACTTTATTTTAAAAATGTGAATTTTTAACATAAATTATATCTTGTTGGAAAGATAGAACAAAGGAGAAGAAAGTTAATAAATATTGAAAGTATTTTTCATAGGTGTACTCATTGTTTCGTTCTTTTAATTTTTCCCTATTTGGGAATCTTTATGTTTACAATGAATAAGCCAGGAAGAGTTAATAATTTCAATATGTATGAGATAAGGTTCATTCCATATCAGATCCATTTCAAAATGTATCTCAAAACAGATTTTTTGAAGACTTTACTGGGATTTTCAAAAAAAGTATTCTTACTTGTCTGTGGTGAAAATGGAGGACTAAACTACAGTAAATGAGATTGAAGAGGCTTGTAAGAGAAATAACTTGCATTTAATTCCTAACCGATATAATTTAATAAGTTCTTAAGCTGTGAACCATATTTAACTACTACTAAAGGAAGAAAAACAATGTTTAACTAATAGCGTTATGCACAGTAAATTCAACTTGTATAAAGTACCTCTGATGTAACAGATGCCTAAGACAAGGGCCACTAAATTTTCTGTAAAATTTTCCAGTTCCATCAATCACTTTATGAATGATACCTTACTAACATAGCACAGGAATAAATTTGTCTTTTCTGGCATAAATAGCATATGGGATGTCTGCCCAGGTATTTCAAAACGCTTTCTTGTACCTAAATATTCTATTCTCTGCTACATGTGATGTAGCATTATCGTCATTCAATATTTCAAATTAAATATTGAAGGGTCTTTTAAAAATACATAGGTATTATGTAGCATAAAGAAAACACTGATTCATAATAAAATGGTGTATAAATTAGTTGAATAGGGAACAAATTTCACTATTCTTTACATTAATTAGAATACTTGCATGTAAAGTAGGTGCTCTAACACAAATCCATGCTAAACGCAAAAAAACTGGAAAAACTTATTATATTCTTTCATAGCCACCTTCTTTCACTCCATCCACTTAGTCATCACAGATATCATATTTTGTTGTATTATTATATTTTAGTATTTAACTTATTTTATTATTACCACAGAAATCCATTTGCAATGCAGAACTTTTAATGTTATAATTTTCTTTTTTCTTTACTGTTCACTTCAAATGATATTTTTGTCTTGAAGTCTCTTCCTGTCATGGTTAATGACATTGTTCTCATCCTGACCACAGCTAATCACTCCATTTGATGATTACACAACACTGTCATTTCACTTTCCAAGCTCTAGATTTGGAGCGTGAAGGGTTCTGATCATTTGTCTCACTCTTTCCGACTCTGCTCACATAGCATTTTCTCACTTGTAGGTTGGGTATGAAATTGTTTTTTCCTGTTACTTAAGAGAGTTTCTGAAGAGATAATGTATGTGTGTGTGTGTGTGTGTGTGTGTGTGTGTGTGTAATCTAATGGGATATTATTTTCAAAATATGGAGCAAGAATAATGCTAAACAGATATTTAAGATTTTTATGTTCCAGAGACTGGACTCCTGAGCACCTACAGAAGAAAGCTAGATCTCCAGAAACTCCTGGATAGGATAAAAAAACAACAGAGCAGGCATGTGTGTGGACAGTAGATTTAACATTAGGATCAAATAATGACCTGTAAGGTAATGGCCAAAGAAATAAAGATCAAGATTAAATGCCTAGTATTTTCTGCTTCATATATATATATGTATATAAATACATACACACACACACACACACACATCTTTAAATTTACTTGAGTTCAGAAGCAAGCCTACGAAAGACAACATTTTGAAGTGAACGAGACCATATTCTCTAATAAAATGGAGGTCTAAAATATAATTTGGATTGAAAATTTAAAAAGAAAATTGCTTAACAATTGTATATATTTTTATATGCACATCTAATGAATTAAGAATAGTAAGATAATATAATGGGTTTAGTGGAAAGTAGACTTTAATATTGGTTAGATCTGAGTTCAAATTTTATTATTTCTTATTTACTAAGTATCATTTTGAGAAAATCATGTAAATACCCCGATTTCAATTTTTCCCATCTTTAGAAATGACATATTTTCATATGTAATTTGTTGAGTCATTTTGGAGATATAATGATATCATAACTTAAAACATTACACACCATTCTTGGAATAAATTATTTAATAATGTATTATTAATTTGTTATTGTTAGTGTAGTATGTGTTTCCTGTACCATTCAAGTATTTTTAAAATATAACATCTGTTACTAACTTAATTTATGATTCCAGTAAACTTTGAACTTTTGCTAGTAGAAAAGCTATGTAAATATTTTTTGAATTAGGTTAATGGTAATTTTTTTGGTTATTAACGTATTTCCATGTTTTGTCTTATAAAATTCCTTGCAAAGGGTCAAACCGTTAGCAACTATAATGTAAGGCAAAGGAGTCTTGATGATTAAAGAATAAAATTTTTTGAATGAGATATTTTATAAAGTATAAGATTAAGTTGATGTTTTAACAAGAAGGATTAAGGTAATGTGACATAACAACAGCAAAAAGTAAATTAAGAAAGGTGAACAACGCTTTTAAATTTTTTCGTACATTAGTAGTAGAGACTTTGGTTACACATTCAGGCGTACCTCAGAGTGCCCCGTTCCATAACACCACAATACAGTGAGTGTCACAACAAAATGGGGCAGTCAAATCAAATTTTTGTTTTTCTGGACGAATAAAACGTATGTTCACAATATTCTTTAGTCTACTAAGTGTACATTGACATTGTTTTAAAAAAGTATAAAACTTATTTCAAAATATTTCGTTACTAAAAAATGCTATAGATCATCTGAGCTTTCAGCAAGCCAAAATGTTTTTGCAGATGGAAGATTTTTTCTCTAAATGGGTGGCTACTCATGAGGGTAGCATCAGTAGGGTGGTGGTTGCTGAAAGTAAGGGTGGCTGTGGCAAATTCTTAGAAGACAAAAATGTAGTTGACCATTTTAATCTTCATTTTGTGAAAAATTACTCTGTAATGTGATGCCAATTTATATTGTATTTCCCACTGCAGAATAAGACTTCTTTCAAAATTGGATTCAATCCTCTTAAATCCTACCCTGCTTTGCCAACTAAACTGATGTAACATGCTAAATCCTTTGTTGTAAAATCAACAATATTCATAACATCTTCATCAGGAGAAGATTCCATCTCAAAAAAAACAAAAACAAAAAAACCCCACTGGCTCGGCGCCTGTGGCTCAATGGGCTAAGGCGCCAGCCACGTACACCTGAGCTGGTGGGTTCGAATCCAGTCAGGGCCCGCCAAACAACAATGATGGCTGCAACCAAAAAAAAAAAAAAATGGTGGGGCGTTGTGGTGGGCGCCTGTAGTCCCAGCTACTTGGGAGGTGGAGGCAGGAGACTTGCTTGAGCCCAGGAATTGGAGGTTGCTGTGAGCTGTGATGCCATAGCACTCTATCCAGAACTTGAGGTTCTGTCTCAAAAAAAAAAAAAAAAAAAAAAAAAATTTATCCAAGTGAAACTTTTTAGTCTCTCCGTACAAGATAGGCAACACAAATACATTTCTGCTACAAGAATATTTGTTTTTACGTAAGGTCGTACAAGGTCTGTCACTTTATGATGTAATGATTACTACCTATATTTTATCTTTAGTCCCAGGTAAAGTGCTTAGATTTTCATGTATTAGGTATCTTATAGATGTAGAATAAAAATAACCTGAAATATATTTTATTATAAAAATGTATAAAAATATATTTTTTTCTGACCAATATTATTTCCCAAAGGAAATTCTTTCGGTTCTACCTTCAAAATATATGCAGAACCTGATTACTTTTCTTCAGTTTCCTTCTGGTCTGAACCACCATTGTCTCTTACCTATACTTTTTAACAGTGTCTTAACCCAGCAGACAAAATGGGCTTTAATAAACAAGTCAGATCCCATTATAGCTTTACCCAGAACATGCTACTAGTTCTGTATTTGACTTAGAATAAAAATGAAAGTCATACTATAGATTTAAGAGATTTATGGATCTGGCAAGCTCCTATTTCAAGGGTCATACTAAAAAATTATTTCTGACCTCTTCTCTTTCTCTTTACACTTTCCACATTGGTATTTTGTGTCATTTTTGGAAATGTTAGAGGTGCTCCCAGTCTAATGCCTTTCCATTAGCTGTTACTTTTTTGTGGAATGCTCTTCTTCCATATATCGATATAGTGACTTCATTCACTCTATTCAAATAGCTGAAATCAATGAATGATAAGTAAGAATTGGTACTTAACCTAGGCTTGCAGAGAAAAACATAAATAAAACCTCTTTAGAAATATTAATCATTGGCTCGGCGCCTGTGGCTCAAGCGGCTAAGGCCCCAGCCACATACACCTGAGCTGGTGGGTTCGATTCCAGCCCGGGCCCGCCAAACAACAATGACAGCTGCAACCAAAAAATGGCCGGGCATTGTAGTGGGCGCCTGTAGTCCCCGCTACTTGTGAGGCGGAGGCAGGAGAATCGCTTGAGCCCAGGAGTTGGAGGTTGCTGTGAGCTGTGATGCCACAGCACTCTACCCAGGGTGACAGCTTGAGGCTCTGTCTCAGAAAAGAAAAAAAAAAGAAAAGAAATATTAATCATGATTCTCTAAAAAGAGATGCACGTATATAAGATGAGGGTAAGTGAAATAGACTCAATTGAATTACAAAATAGCAAATACATATTTTTTGAGATTATAGCACCTAAAACTAGTTTCATAATGTATCTGTTCTAGAGTACAAAGATGAACAAAATGGCTACATAGAAACAGACACACATCAATAGTATTTAAGATAATATATGGCCCAGATAAACAGTGAAGTGTAAAAACATAACAAAACATTAATATCTGAATGACTGATTTAATTAACAGCATAATGTTTATTTTATTATAGACTATTTAAATGTCAGAGAATTATAGTGGTCCAGCATGATGGCTTATGCTTGTAATCCCAGCACTTTGGGAAGTTAAGGCAGGATGATTGTTTGAGGCCAGGTGTTTGAGTTCTGCCTGGGCTGTTGCGAGATCCCATCTCTACAAAAAAAAGAAAAAATGAACAAAAATTAGCCTGGCGTGGTGGTGCTCACTTGCAACTAATTGGGAGGATGAAGAGGAGGATGGCTTGATCTCAGGAGTTCAAGACTATGTGAGCTGTGATCACAAAATTGCACTCCATCCTGACAGAGTGAGACCCTCTCAAAAGAAAAGGAAGAAGAAGGAGAAGGAGAGGGAAAAGAAAGAGCTAAGTGCTACATTGATAAACTCACTTGCCTCTCCTTTGAATGTAGCAGCATGAGTAATTCCTTTCTCAAAATCCTAAATATGTCAAAATCTTTTGCAGTCTGTTGTTTTATTGTCATGTACAGATAAAAATAGTTCAACTGTTAGATTGGTAAGTGTATTGTAGCTGATGTGTTGATTTCATTAAACTTTCATGCTACTTTTGATGCCTTCATTCTTGTACTTATAATAAGACTAGAAGTGTATACTGAAAGAGTCCTACTCTTATGTGCAAGAATAAGTTATTTTAAAAAGGAAATATGCCTATGTTTGGGACATATGATATCGACAATATAAAAGTTTCTTTGACAGGATAAATTTTCTGTACTTATTTTTTAAAGACAATTTGCGTTTATTAAATTGATATCTAAGAAAAATATGCAATGAAAGTCTACTATGTTCCAGACAGATACTTACATAAATAAACAAACAAATAAACAAATACAACAAAGTAGATATACTCTCAGTTTGCAAGAAGCTCAACGCTTAGATAGCAACAATAAGCAACTATCAGGTGACAAGCCATAATAAATTATAAGGATGATGACAATGCAGTGATAGAGGATAGAAGCATTCAGATATGGAACCTTTACTCAAGAACAGGGGGCAGGAGGTCTTTGCCAAAGTCTTAAGAAAGGAAAAGTGATGTCAGCCATGTGAAGAATTGTAGAAGTTTGAAATAGTAAAAGAAAAATTATGAAAAATGCCCCTGGTATGTGAAATAACTTCCTGTATTTGGAGCAAAAAGAAGAGGGAGGTGGAGTGGACATATGGATCGATCCATAATATGAGGAGGCCAGAAAAGGGAGAAGCCACAGCAAGAAGGGGCTCGCAGACCGTGATAAGATCTTAATGTATGTGTAATATCACAAAACCCATTCAGTTATTCTAAGAATGAAAGCACATGACCTGACGTATTTTTTGAAAAGTTTACTCTTAGTGTTGAATGAACAAAGTGATGAGGAAGCAAGAATAAAAGAAAAAAGTCAACAAGTAGATTAATACTATCTTGAATAGAAATAGAATAGCTTAAAATAAGGTTAGCATGGTGGAGACAACTGATAGCCTTTTTGATTATGGATTAGATAAAGATGGCAATCTAGGAAGCTATCAATCATGGTTTCAAGATTTCTCGTTTGATCATGTAGCTAGATGCTAATTACATTTTGTAAGTATTAGAACACTGGAAGACAAATAGGTTGGGGTTGAGATAATTAATAAAATCAAAATTTGTTTTTTTTACTTTTGAGATTGGGTTTTTAATTAATTTTAGATAATGAAGTAGAGTTTTCAAGCAAGCAGATGGATATATAATCGTAGAGCACAGAGGAAAGTTGTGGTCAAGACACATGAATTATGGAGTCCTGAATATGTAGATGGTGTTTAAGTCAGGAAATTAATGTGATAACCTATTAAGAAATTTTATGAAGAATAAAAAAAGAAGCTATATGCAAAGAAGATAAGAGGTGAGAGAAAGATAAAAACAAATTGTGTGATTTTTATTTCAGAATATTATAGGGGTACAAATATTTTGGTTGCATGAATTACTTTTGTACAGTTTAAGTCAAAGTTATAAGAGTGCCCCTCACCCAGATAGTGTGAATTGTACCCATTAAGGGTGGATTTACTACCCCCATTCTGCCCTTCCCACCTACATGCTTTCTGTTGAGCTTTACTACCAAATGTGAACACAGGTGTATATAGGTTAGTCCCAATTTAATAGTGAGTACATGTGGTATTCGTATTTCCATCCTTGAGAAACTTCACTTATGAGAATGGACTCCAGTTCTATTCAGATTGTTGCAAAAGATATTAGTTCACAGTTCACCACTTTTTTAATGGCTGAATAGTACTCCATGGTATCCATAATCCACTCATGTATTGATGGGAACTTCTGTTGGTTCCACATCTTTGCAGTTGTGAATTGTGCTGGACATCATGACTAACTATGTCAAAGGCTGCTGAGAATTCATGGAAAATTAGACAAAATAGTGGCCACTGTTAGGTAATGCACAGTACTTATCCACCAAAATCCTCATTTCATGTTCTGAGAGTGTGGCTGATTGACAGCCATCAGCTGGCAGCCTCTTCCAGACATGGATGACAAGACCACACTTTCTTCCTATGTCATCCTAAAATCAACAACTGGACTATCTGGAGTTGTATTTTTCCTGTTCTTTTCCTCAACTGGAAATAAATCAGAAACTTTTCAGTTTCAAGAGGCCTTGTTAAGACTATACTCAAGCTACATTCTGTTTCACTCAAATCCTAATTCCTTACCTTCCCTCCCTGGTAGTGCATTCCCCAGTAAATTCCCTACATGCCAATTTCTATCTCAGTGTTTGCTTTCCAAGTAACCAACATAAAATAGTTGACAATAGTAGTTGGTAGAAAAAGTAGACATCCTGATGAGATTTTAGAGCTGGACCATGAACTGGCCAGATGGCAGAAGACCTCATGTGGTGGTGGTGGAACAGAAATAGCTATGCTTAAGACAGTAGTGGAATGCTTAAAACATTCATGCCTGGAGAACTGGGACAAAATAAACTGGACAGAAATAACACTGACAGGCACAATATTACCATTCATTTGAAAAATATAAGGAATTAGATTGATGGCTTTTGAATTGGATGGCTTTTGCTTGGAGCAGTTTCCCGAAATTTGTGGAGAAAGATAATAAAGGCTAAGGGTAATTAATCAGTAATTAAAGGTTATATGTGAAAGCCAGAAAGCCTCCTTGGCAGCATGCAAAGACATTCTAGTTTCTTGCAGCTAGAGGGCAGAGAAAGCTGGGAAAAAAAAAATCAGGACCAAACTTAAGCTTTTGTGTAACAGAACTTCAAAGAATGTTACCTTTTCACTGGGGTGGGTCAGTTGTGTCAAGCTCAGAACTCTGCCCGTGATGTAATTCAACAAAAGTTTCTAAAAGAGAACATCAGTGCATTAAACTCTTAGATTGTCCTCAATTCTCAAGATTCATAAGTGGTATGTCAATCTTCCCTTTTGAATGTAAGAAACACATAACCATGACTTTATATGATGCAGAGGACTTAGCCCTATTAAAAAACAATTCACCCTACTACAGTCATATCCAGCTTCCCTCCCTAGAGTCCATTCTTGTAAGTGGAGTTTCTCAAGGATGGAAAAATAAACACCACATGTACTCACTATTAAACTGGGACTAATCTATTAATAACTATGTATGCATTATCATCCTATGAAGCCTTGCACCAACAAATGGAGCATAGGGACTATAAATTCTGTATTAGCCGCAGGTACCAGGAGTAGCTGAGAGAGTATATAAGAGATGGAAGATGTTGAGTCAAAGGGAAAAACTCCAAAAGTAAGATAATGGACATTTTATCAATATGGTAATGTATTTCCTGATATAGGTTTTAATATCCTAGAAAGAGATCCCAGAAAAAAATACTAACATACTACCAGAATGGCTCCTAGAAACTTGGAGAGAGTGGGAGTCCATACAAAGTGAAGGGGAAATGCCAGAACTGCCATAATAGATGACATAGGAAGGGATTTAAAAGCCCAGAAATTTAGGCACTTGAGAAAAATGAATAAGGCCAGAAGTCTCACTACATAATTATACTGCACCGAAAAGTTTGGAGGGCATTTAATTTACAGTGGTAATAATGCCCAGTGAGATGGGCACCAGGACTAATGAGCAGCTTACGGGTGGCTGCCCTCTCTAGGCTGAGGCTGATGTTAGAAGATTTGACAGAATTGAGCTTTTTCTGTTTTCAATGATGATCTAGGCATGTAAAATGTTAGAGTCTAGCTGGTAGTTCTTAACTATCAGAAGTGTCGTAGGTACAATTATCATGATAAGTGGGGTGTCTGAGTGGCAGCAAGGAAGACTTGACCTTCAGAAAGCTAAAATGATGCTTAATAAAATATAACATCTCTACAAGTGAGCTAGAAAGGCAGCCAAAAAGGGACTACTTAAAATATTTAACCCGAGGAAATAAAAAAAGAACATTCAGGCGGCTGATGACAGCTAGAAAGGCATAATCCCATGTTCCAAAACGGAGATGTTTTCAGACATGAAACTAATTGACTTAAAAAAAATAAGGCTGGTGCATAGGAGAAAATATCCTACAACATTATAGCAAGTATATATAATAAGGAATCTCTCAATGCTTTCCTCAAGGAATGTACAGCTATAGTTACTTTGGAAAATGTCACTGGTATGAGGAGACCATTCTGATGTTTGGAGGAATATAGAAACAAGGACTGAGTAAGACATTGATATACAGGATTTAAAGAATCAAAATTGTAATTATGTTAAGAGAGGGACAAATAGAAGCCAAGTAAGAAACTGATTCCTGGCATAGGGCCAGCTCAGAGTGATTCCTCAGGGTACAGAGACTCATAATGTCCATCACCTTTAATGCTAATGCATTGCTGGGGTAGACATATGGCTGAATGGCACATCACTATCTCAGCTTGTGGTTTAAAAGTAATTTTATTGGAAAAAATCATATGAAAGACCATGAAACTGTCCCCCTGTCATGCTCCAGGTTAGCCAAGATTCACATAGACTAGACAGGAGTAAATAGTTCCAGTCTGACCCAGAAGCTGTATAAGTTTCTTATCTCGCCACCCATCATAGTGTAAGTCAACTGCAAAGAAACCTGGATGGTTGGCTAATCCAGATAACATCATCATGTTCCACTATATTGATGACCCCAATATAACATATAAATAACAAGATAACAATAAATGAGCAAGAGTTAGTAAGTGTGTCAGAGGCCTTAGTTAGACGCATGTGTTTCAGGGGTTGAGAGATAAACTCTATGCAGCTTCACCTTAAAAACTGTCCACCAATCAAGAGGCACTAACTTAATTAAACAGAATGATTCCCTCAGGCCCATCAGTGTAATTGGCCACTCACTTGCTGGCAACATGGATGCCTGAATGAAGTAACCGTTGTGGTGGCTAGAAGATATGCACGGCTTCAAAAGCTAAGTCTCCCACTCACCAATACACTCTCTCCCTTGCTGCTGCAAAATGTCCACCTTTCCAACAATAGACTCTCGATATCTAAGCCCTGAGATATAAGACAATTCTTTTAGCCATGTGTTAACAAACTATGGCTCATGGTCTAAATTTGGCCCATTTCGTTTTTGGTAAATAAAATCTCATCTGAACTAAACCACTCCCCTTTGTGTGTGTATTTTCTAGGGCTGCTTTTATGCAGTAAAAGTAAACATGAGTTTGGGAAAGAGACTTAAATATTTCTTATCTAGGTCTTCACAGGAAAACTTGTCAACAGCTGCCCTCGAAGACCAACCAGCCACATTGGTGGCAAATTGACCTCATTCTATCTCTTTCTTCTTAGAACTGAAAATGATTCTTCTGACTTAAATGAACACATTTTCCAGTAGTGGATTTGCTTTCTCTACTTGAAGGCCTCATTCAGAATGAGGCTTACCATCTAGGGACATGAAATTCCACATATTACATTGGATTCAATTAGGTCTACAACCACAAGCTGCAGGTTTAATAGAGCAATGACAGAGAATTTTGAAGATGTGGCTGAGATGCCAGCTGAGAAATGTTACCCTGCAAGCCTGGGGCAACATTCTCCAGGGTATGTTATACAAATCTAATTCAACCACTCTTATATGGTGCTCTGTTAAGCTGAATATATGAATTCAGAAATAAAGGGTGAAAAGATAAGTAGCTCTGTTTATCAGGGTTCCCAGTGAGAACTGAAAGCAAAAATTTTCCAAATATAGGCACAGGGTTCTTAAAAGGAGTATACTTTCACTAAGAGAAATGGAAAGAATCCTATTTTGTGTGAGAGAGAGAAGAACACTAAATACCAGATTCACCGTCTTAACACATTTAAAGTTCATAATACCTTATTGTTAACTGTATGGAATTATTCACATTGTATAATTTAAATTTTATATTCATTGCACAACTCCCTATATCTCCCTCCCTCCATCTCTTGGTAGCCATTATTCTATTGTCCCCCCCTACTAATTTAGTTGAAATCCTACCATTTGCAACAACATGGATGGAAATGGAAGACATTATGCTAAGTAAGTAAAATAAGTCAGTCGAGAAAGGACAAACATCATATGAACCCTCATATGAGTCATCTATTGAGATTTTAAATAAGCCTGTTGCCTGAACACTTTGATGGATGCATCCCAAGGGGCCTGCTATCAGAGTCACCATCCCTGCCATGTATAAATTACCCTGTTTATGTGACTGAAGGAGTTCTGCTGTTAAACAATGGGGAGAGGAAGGAATATAATTGTCATTCAAGTAAGCTAACTTAAAGTATGATCATATTCCTTTTCCAAATTTGATGGTGAATTGGTAGGTGCAGCAGCCACAATCTTGTCTCATCATGCTGACCAGGGATTCCGACCACTTAAGGATGAGCTTCTGGGTCACTGTACCAGATGAACCTGTGGCACCAATAGAGACAAGAGAAGGGTGAAGGGAATCTGAAATAGATAGTAGAGGGAGGAGCCTCAAAACTAGATGCTCCTAGAATTTATGCTAAGCAGTGAACCTCCGACTTGCATGTGAAAATTTTAATGGATAATGTGAGAAAACACCCAGATCCTCCTTCCGTCCTTATTTCCTCAGCTACTGAAAAGTAGCTTTGAGAGCTATTAGATCACTTAGGAACTTTGCTCAAAATCACACCCCTTCCCTGGGTTTGACTCATCTAATTACTGTTGAATGTGAAAGTATAAATATCCTATATCCTTTCCCTAACTGGGGACAATTTTAATGATCCCACTTGCAAGTGCTTTTTAATTTGTCTATTGAGGTAATCTAAATATTTTTCTACATTATACCATTAACATGGTAAATTATGTTGATTTTTTTGCTGATAAACCAATATTTCATTTCTGATGAATTTTACTTGTTAAAATAATTTTGAAGTTGATTAACTATTAATTTGTATGATTATCTTGAGGGATTTGAATCAGGACCTTTTATAATATATTTGTCAACTGTTGGTGTTAGGAGTATTATGGTCTCATAAAATAAGTTTTGGTATATTTTATTCTTCGTTTTTTTGTGTGAGATTTATAAAATTTTCTTCTTAAATGAAGAATAGAATTCATTAGAAAAATCATCCAGGTCATGATTTTCTTTTTTTTTTAATTTCAGGTTAATGTGAGGATACAAACAACTAAGTTACAATATTTTCATTTGTTAGGCAGAGTCCCTCATGTAGTTGTGTCCATAATTCTCTTTTTGATAAACTTTTTAAAACAGTTAATATAATTTTTTAATAAATGTAGAGCTAATAAGATGGACTACTACCTCTCCTGTAAGTTTTAGTGAATTATGTTTTTCAAAGAAAGTTTTCATCTAATTTCTTGAGGTTATCATCATAAAATTATTTTGTTTCTCCATTATCCTTTTAATATCTGTTGAATACCCCATTATTTATTTATGCATTTGTTCATTTATTTATTTATTGGTTTATTTTTAATATCCATTTTTCATTCCTAGTATTATTAATATGAGTTCTTCCTCTTTTTTCTTCATTTTAATAGGGTTTCATTAGTATATAAATCTTTGATAAGGTCAACCTAGGACTTTTCTCTTAAATTAATGCCTGCATTTATTACATGATAATATGTTCTTTTAGTTTTTCCTAGTTTATTTTTTCTATCATCACATGATAGAAAATCAGAGGATTAATTTTTGTTTATTTATTTAGTTTAGAGACTGTCTCACTCTGTCCCTCTGGGTGGTGCCATCGCATCATCAGAGCTCATAGCAAACTCAAACTCTTGGAGTAAAGCAATTCTCCTGTCTTAGTCTCCTGAGCAGCTGGAACTATAGGCAACCATTAATTTTTAAAAGTTTGTTTCATATTGTAAGAGTTGTGAAAGTTTTTAAATATTTCTAAGCACTATTCTGGTTGCATATTAAATTTTTACATGGCATATATTTATTATAAGTTAGTTAAAATATGTCCTAATTTTCTTTGGGACTTATTTTCACCAGGGATATTTACCAACATGATGTTTAACTTATAGATACTTAGGGTTTTCCCCATTATTTTTGTTACATACTTCTATTTATTATTATCATAGCTCAGAAAACATTATCTGAAAATTTAATCTTTGGAATTTTTTGAGGTTTATTTAATGGCCCAGAATAAAATCTTTCTTGGTGTAGATTTCATACGAACTGGAAAAAATGGTTGTTCTGAGTGACGGTAATGTTCTAATTACTAATTTGGTCAAGGGCATTGGTATTATTAATTCTTTTATACTTTTCCTTAATATTTTAATATTTTTTTCCTTTTAATATCTTGTATCTTTTTCTTTCCTTATCAATTTTGCATGGAAAAATATTTAATTATCCAACTATAATTTTTTATCATCTCTTTCTCCCTTTATTCCTAAATTCAATAAATTCATGTTATTAAGTCCTTCCACTTATATTTTATTCATGAATCTTAGATTATACCATTCTTAACTTTCCATGAAAAGGTAAATGAATACAGCCTATCTAATACAGAAGGGCCTCTGATAGCTCTGATGCAAGAAAATTGACTACATACTTTCACATAAAGATTGGTACTGAAGGCTCGGCGCCTGTGGCTCAACAAGCTAAGGCGCCAGCCACGTACACCTGAGCTCGCGGGTTCGAATCCAGCCTGGACCCGCCAAACAACAATGAAGGCTGCAACCAAAAAATGGCCAGGCGTTGTGGCGGGCGCCTGTAGTCCCAGCTACTTGGGAGGCAGAGGCAGGAGACTCGCTTGAGCCCAGGAATTGGAGGTTGCTGTGAGCTGTGATGCCA
>CAUYRH010163760.1:0-50447 GCA_963574655.1 Perodicticus potto | reverse complement strand
GCAGAAGACGGGTAAAGTTCGGTGGGGGGGGGGTCACAGCGGGGGGTGGCATTGTCTTTTGAAGGGTTTTGTGGTTCCCCCCCCCCCCGCCTTTTTTTTTTTTTTTTTTTAGCAAACTGTCTATAGTTCCAGTTCTGGCCATGGTATTATATTTGGGTTAATGTCTGAGAAATATGTTGGAAAAATTGAAATGCCCAGATTGATATTTTAGAAAATAAAACAAATAACTTCCTAAGTATTTCCTGGCTGGTTGCCTTCTCTTCAAAAAGGGGAAACAGCTGAGCTGACTGCAATACTTCCAGGTAGATATGGTGTGTGCTTGCAAAGACGCTTAGGGACTGGAGTTGAAGCTGCGTATCTGTGGCCCACACACTGTTTTGACTTAAATGATCCCCTTATCTTTCAGTGTCTGGAGGTGCTGATGAATTTTAAAGGGGCAAAAGACCCCTTATGTCACAAAGACTCTAGAAAATATGCCTAACTTATTTAAGGAAATTGGTTAAGTTTACTAGCAATGTGACTCTCCGTTTATTAGCAGAGAGGATGCCTCGATAGGTAACTTATGTGTTTGCTGACATCTTTCTCATTCTCATGTTTGCATTTTTAACCATCCTCATTATGGCCTCTGAGACAGGAAGCATCCCATAATTAGCTTGGAAACAAAGTGAGACCAAGGAAAATTTACCGCTTAATCAGGGTTAGCAAACATCTCTTTGATGTTCTAAAAAGTCATAGTGAAAAACAACAATTGTTGGTTAAATGATGATAAATGAAATGCCAATCCTTAAGAATCCATTACTTTGCTGGCAATTCATGGATGTAAGCCAAGGCATTCATATAAGTTCCAGGATGAAGTCATCTAATTTGGAGTAAAATATAGGGCCATTAATGTCTATATACCTTCAAGAATGCAATGGTCAATTAACTTCTGTAATGGAGTAGAATCAACTGTCTATTGTGTATAGCTCTATTGCAAGAAACTTGATATTCTGCCTTAGAAAAAGGCTGAGAAAATAGTTTGTTTCTATAGGCCAGGAATTAATTGAATCTTTTATAAGCTCCATCTACAAATAACATTGTCCCTTTAAATGAAGTCTGTGGTATTTATCACATCAGCTTCTCTCAGGTAATAGACGGGTGAACTCTGGAGGCTTGCTGGACAATTTGGGAAGGTTTTCTAATTTTTTTTCCAGTAAGTTATATTAACTTGTTGCTTCGCAATAGATCTGAAAGTAACCTGAGTTCAAGCTGGAGACAGAAGAATAATTCGACTTATTGTTTTGCTTTTTATGGTTACTGAAGGCACAAAGAGTTAGATAGCAGCAGCAACCCAAAGAATGAAGGGGAGGGAACTCATTCAGCCAGGTGCATCGCCGGGGTCCTTATTTCTGGGAGTAAGTCTGGAAGCCCCAAATGTCTGCATATCCTGGGGTCATTAATCTGGGGGATTTCAGAATGGCCTCAGAGCTGCCTTTGGTTTGTTCAGATGTTCGTTTTCCTTCATTTCTTCTTCTTAAACACCTTACGTGCACATTTTTATGGGAAGAGCCTGGTTAAACAGCCTGATGAAAGGGAAAATCCAATTCTCCAAGTGAGCACACTAAGTTGCTGGAAACGTCTCTATCTAGGGAGTCAGTCTCCCGAGGAGGGTCTGTAGCGGTACTGGGCTGTGGGATGTGTGGCAGGTTGGAGCTGGGCATGACCTTTGTTTCACAGCGTCGGTCAGCCTGCCACTTTTTCTCTCCTGCCTATATCTCAGTGTGTTTTGCAGCCCTTGGCTTCCTTTCATACTCCTACTGTCATTTACTTGTTGGAACCCTGTTTTTAACCTCTTTTGGTTCATATTTAGTCTCCCAATAGCCATACTCTTTGCTTTCAAAAATACTCCATAAACTGTCTCTTGGCTGGTAAAGTCTCAACCTTGACCTGGCATTCAAGGCCTGCTCTCCCTGTGTCAACTACCTCTCCAGACCCAAAACTCACTAAGCTGAGCTATTCATTCTTTTGTGAATTCCCACTACTCTTGCTCAACCACCTCTTAGCTCATTATCTTTCTTTCTTTGAATTGCCCTGTCAAAATCTACTTTTTAAAAAAGCCCTGTTAAACTTTTCTGTATATCCGTTCTGGGCCATCACAGTCAGCACTCATTCTCTGATTTCTCCATTTTTTGAATTCCTGAAATATTTTTTCAGGAATATCACTTTATTTATATGTTAAATAGTTTGAATGAGTACTATACTCTAATCAGAGTGGCCTTTTGAAAATACTAATCTGATCATATCTCTCATCTTATTAAAACAATTCAGTGCCTTCAAGATAAACTTCAAATGCCTACTTTTTTTTTTTTTTGAGACATTTTCACTATGTAGCCCTTGGTAGAGTGCCATGGTGGCACAGTTCACAGGAACCTCAAACTCTTGGGCTTAAGGAATTGTCTTGCCTCAGTCTCCTAAGTAGCTGGGACTACAGGCACATGCCACAACACCCAGCTATTTTTTGGTTGTAGTTGTCCTTGTTGTTTGGCAGGCCCAGGCTGGATTTGAACCAGCCAGCTCCGGTATATGTGGTTGGCACCCTAGCTGCTGAGCTATAGACGCCGAGCCTCAGGTATCATTTTAGACATTACTTCTTTTAAGTAGCCTTTCTTGATCTGTTCAAGAGTTTAATAGGAATCTCTTTTATGTGATCCTATATTAATTGGTGCCTGTGCAATTGCAACGTATTTTATGCTGCAATTATATTATAATGTTATTGTTACAGTTTTCTGTTTACATGGCTGTGACCTCTGCCACCTTCAGTAGATTTTAAGCAAATTGAAGGGAATGACCTGTCTTGTTTCTCTAGGGACTGTCTAGTTCTTGGTTCTTAACATGAATTCATTAGAAATACATTTATTTTGAGTAAATGAGTGGAAATTGCTTAAGATGAGTGATGTGATCTGGGTTCTTGCATGATGTTACAGTTCACTGGAGGAAGCATGAAATATGCACATATAATTATAACATCTATGAGAATAACCTAAGTCTAATTAAAGAATTGCAAACGAAAGTGGGATCAGGCCTGTTTTCGGAAAATTAATCTAATGTGGGAGTGTGGAAGGTATTGGAGCAGGTCAAGGTGGGAGTTAAGGAGCGGATTGCATGAGATGTAATGATCACTTGAATCTGGAGATAGTATGGAGGCAATAGAAAGCCTCTGCCTCCAGAATCTTCTGGAATAGCAGGCATGGATCAAGAATATGAAAAAGGTCAACATTTTCTACTTCTGTCTTTTGCCTACAATGGTAATTTATCTGTTAGATCGTTTCCTTCATTATCTTCTTCACCAGAGAGAGAAGGGGTGAGGAAACTCTGGGCTCCTATCAGTGGATGGCCAGGCTAGTGGAGTGCAGTAAACAGAAGGGCACATCTGTGTGTGGTCACTGCACATGGTGGTCACTGCATACCTGCTTTGCTGTTGTCATGTGTTGCACTTTTCCTGGGGTTGGGGTAGAGACGGATTAGGTGAGGGAGTTTCTGGGAAGCACTGACTGTGGACAAAAGAGATAAAGACCATTTTTTTTTTTTTGGCCTTTATTTGCTGAGAAATGGTGGTGGTAAACCTGATAGGAATGCCTTCTAACTTGCTTGCTCAGGTGAGAAACCGGAAGGGCAGGGCTGTACTTGGGCCTCTTGTCAAATATCCTCCAAGACAATGGCCCCATTCTGATCCACTACAGCACTCTCACATTGGTGGACTGTGCACTGTGTACTGATTGTGTTTCAAGAGCTTAGTTTGCCTTGATGGCGGGTGTGATTGGGAACCATTTAGGAAAATGCTTCTCATTCTTACCATAGCTAACTCTCTAAATTGCATCTTTTACCCACTTTCCTAGAAGTAACGTGGACCCTTTTGTATGATACATTTCATACATAATTACTGCTAGAATTTAGTATTATTTTACTATGTGACGTAGTTCTTTTAACCAATTTATTTGATTTATCACATTTCATACAACAATCCTATGATGAAGTTACCATTATTATCTTCAGTTTACACATAAGGAAAACATGGCACAGACAGGTTAAGTCATGAGGTCTTGAATTAAGTGGTGCAACTCTGGGCAACCTTTAGCACTGTGCTATAGTGCATGTTTTGAGTTATAGTCTGTAACATACCAGCCAGAGAGACCATTGCTTCTGAGTTTGGACTATGGACAAAAGTTACTCATCATTGATAAATTATCTGGCCCCATTGCCTATTTAAACTTAAGGAACTAACTACAGCTACAGAGGCTCCAGAGATGATGACTGGTCCTTATCTTCAGAGACCTTATAATATAATTAGGAAATAAGATGAGAACTTGTGAAAAGTTAAGATGCAAGACAAAATTGCAGTAGTTGAGTAATCACCAGAGCCAACATTGTAAGGCATAAGCAGGAGGGCACGTGTGATTAATTGTCAAGTGGCTACTAGACAGCATATGCTATTGGTTTAGAAGGGTAAAGGATCCTTTCTGGCTGGAAATGCCTCCTGGAAGAGTTACAATGCAGGCAATTCTGCTTATCTGTTTGATTTTTTAAATATTTATTGATTGAGTATCTGCTTGTACCAAATGTGTGTATGGATTTTCATGTGAGTTACATGAATTCTCTTTTATAGAATGACATTTTCCTTTCATTCTTTCATATACAATAAATTTTGGGGGGACAATATTTTGAGCAACAGTAGCACTTTTTTCTGTGGATAGACTTTGGGTATGAGAGAAATACCTATGTCTAGCATGAAAACTTTCACTCAACTTCACACTTTCACTCTAGAAGGGGTTCTGGCAATGAATCCACTCTCCCTTATGGCAGTTTAGAGTGGAAATTCTCCTTTATCATGCCTCTGAAACAGCTACATTGCTGGCTGCACACCACTGGAGAAAGTGGTCGGTGCATAGGCATTGGGGAATGAGTGGAAGCCAGGGGGGAAGTGTGGGTGAGCAGAGTCCTTGGACAGAATCACTGACTCTAACTGTAGGCAGGACATTGTTACTAGATGGGAGTTTTTGAGCTTTCTTACATAGTTCTCAGAAGAGGGGTGGGGAAAACGTCTTTCCTTAATTGGAGTAGATTTTGACTTCTCTCTAGGATGTTCAAAGTAGAGTAACTGGATGGGAGATTTGCAGCTACTATACTTCCCATGGTTTACATCATCTTAGCAGGTACTGAGGGGCAGGGACTTAGTTTCCCCATCATAAAAATCCATTGCTTATCAATTATGACTGTACTTGAAGGGTGATTTCTTTCAATTCAATGTACTTCTGAGTCTTCTATGTTATCAATTTCTTTTAGTGGTAGTAGGGATAAGGAGAGAAAAAGAGACATATAAGTAGGAATGGAAAATAAAATCTGAAGTTGAGAAGGATCAACATTCCTCAGGGAAAAGAGAAGCAACCCTTGATAAAGGCAGCTTAATGTCGTTGCTAATAAGAGTTTGCAAGTTACTTGTATTCAGAGTAGGGTTTCCTCAAGGGATGTACACGTTACTAAGTACAAACAGCTAATAATTAGGATCACTTACAATGCAACTTATTTTTTTTAAAGAGTGTTACTAAATGCTAGACAATCTAAGAAGCTGCAGTTTTCAGAGTTTTTTTCATTTCCAACTCCATATAACAGTCGATTCCTGTTTGTAAAAGAAACTAAATTATTTTTAAACTATTTTCAGTTGTCTGTGTCAAATGGGTCAGTTTTGAGATTTATTTTGTAAAGAAGTGAAACTATCATTGGATTACTTTCCTGAGGATGGGATTTGGGAGCATAGACAACCTTCAGAATGGAGCCTTGTTTAATTTGGTTTCTGTCCTCTTCCAAAGATCTCCTGTTGTTTTTCTTGGCTTGAAGTTTAAGGAGAACAAAAACAAAAACCTGTGAGTCTAGATCAAAGGTAAACCTGAAATGTAGCATTATGCCTTCCAGTTCTAAATTCTTAATACCTTGACTTTTTTTTTTTTTAAATAACTAACTGAATAGTTAAAGAAAAAAATAAAGTGAGCATTGATAAGGCCTCTGAGGTTTTAGTTCTGTTAATCTGATTCAGAAACAATCTATAATTTTATATTTTATTTGGTGGGCTTCTTGAATTTCTAACCATTTTAGAGAATACAGCAGGATGATTAATAGTTTGGTCTCTGTTGTCAGATGGACCTGGGCTGAAATTTTGATTTTGTTATTTACTTGCTGGGGGACTTGTAGACAACTGACTGAATCTTTTTTTTTTTTTTTTTTGCAATCCTTAGTTTTCACATCTGTGAATTGAAAAAAAAATTGAACCTTACTCATAGGGTGGTAATATGAACTAAAAAATAATAACAAAAATGTCTTTTGAACATTAACCATGTTTTCAGGCACTTAGTGTGTTACATGTACAAACACAATAACAATGTAAGTTTTTTTCATTCCCTGTATTACTTCCAATAGTAAATAATAATAAAAGACAGTACAGGTACAATACTGAGGATCATGTCTCCAATTATGTGCTAAGTACATAGTTATTATCGGCATAATATGATTTTCCTTGATATAGCTATAGTATTCTTAACTAAATCGTCTCATTGAAGACATGAGCACCCAAGGGTCAATTTTTGGAGGAAAGCACAGCTATGAAAAGATAGCAAGGATTAATGAAGGGAAAAGTTCAGTGTGAACTAAGTCAGTGCAGTGACTTGGCCTCCAGTCCTTGCTTTCATGGTGACTCTCACTGTGAGAAACGCTTTGTCTCTACCTTTCCTCAAATATTGGCAATAAATTCCTGAAAATGTAAACCTTAGGAGTGCAGATTAGTGAAATAATTTGATGATTTCAACATGCATTGGAATTATTCCCTCCCCTCCAGACAATTTCTGAGACTATTGAGGCTGTGTCTCTGTTTTATCATTTTTACCCCAAATGGGCTTCATTACTGAAACGTGAATACTTGAGAGTCCATATTATATGTCCAGAAATTGATAGTTGTAAATTTAGATCTATTTCTCAGTCTATATGGCACTCTATATGGGTTTTGAAAGTTAAAACAACCCAGGACTCTCTGTGTTTAGCTGAACCTTATTATTTGAAAAGCAAATAAGAGAACAAATGCCATTTTGGTCTGACTGGGAAAGTGAGAGATGTGTTTCTTTAAGGGCAGGGAAAGAGAATGTTGATGCAACCTTCAGATGAAATGACAGATCAGTAGGTGATGCTGAGTTGGGAAATAGGTCCTGCCTTATAGAGAGATTGATCCCATGTGCTGCAGAACACACAGACCTTTTTGTGAAGGGATACTTGCTGTTGCAGATACCAGGTCATAGGGTTTGTATGTGGAATATTGACACCTGACGGTTTCCTGTAGAAGCACAGTCATCAGAATTTAGGTGTATTCTTTGGTTACTTCTCCTATGCATCTTAAAGTGAAAA
The DNA here is from genome assembly GCA_963574655.1 of Perodicticus potto. Lineage (NCBI taxonomy): Eukaryota > Metazoa > Chordata > Mammalia > Primates > Lorisidae > Perodicticus > Perodicticus potto. The sequence goes on along the minus strand of CAUYRH010163760.1, from coordinate 43,025 downwards.
ACCAGACACCGGCTCTGTCCTTACTCTCACAGTGACTGCCATTTACAGTAAATATTGTGGGCAGGGCCTTTACTGTAGCAGAGGAAGCAGGTCCTACCCTGATGAGAATGGCAGCTAAACTTTGTGGAGCACTTCTTGTGTGCCAGGCATTGTGCCCAAGTGTGTCTTTATACACCATCCCATTAGTTTTCCTGATCCCACGGGGCAAATATTCTCATTATTCCCTTGGAAAAAATCCAGCTTTAGACAGGTTAAATAATTTGCTCCACATCAGATAACTCATCAGTGGCAGAGTAAGGATTCTACTCCAGGGTGAGCAGACCTCAGTTCAATGCTCTATCCCTCGTTCCTGCTCATGCTGAAGAGTATTATCCCATGAAGGAGCTGCCATATTTTACAAATAGCCGAGTGACTCCCATGTCATCCAAGTGCCTGGATGTCAAGAAACTGGCAAGCCATTGGGAACTATGCAATCATTTGAAGCAGGAAAGTGTTCCCTACTGATGGGACTGTCCTATTTGAGTAAAAAAAAAAAGAAGAAAAATCTTTTTTCCTTGTTGAAGCTGTCCTTGCAACAATTAGGGCTAGCTCTAAAACTTATTACTAATTCCTCTGTAAATGATTTTTCAATCTTGCAAAGTTGTTTCCCATCTATTGACATTTGATACTCAAAACAATATTGTAAGATAATCAGGATGTGTCAATTTCCCTAGAAATGGAGGCACAAGTAAGTCATTTGATGGAAGTCAGACCAAGTGACCAATTTATTTGGGGGACCAGATTTTCCAGTTTTGAGTCCTCTGTTCTTTTCCCTTGTGTTGATTTTAATCAGATGCTCAGTTAGTGAGGTCACTGTGCTATGACTCCCCCAAATATTCCATGGTCTTTGTGCTCTGCTTTCTGTGTGTAACTGGACGGTGGAAATGCAGGAATGCCTATTCCACTTCCTCAGCTCCCAGTCACTGCTCAACCCATTGTGGTCTGGCTGTTGTCCCCACCACTTCCTTGAAATTCCTCTACACAAAGTCACCCAGAACCTCCTTCTTGCTAAAAACAATGGGTGCTTCTCAGGTTTTCCCTCTCTGTTAATTTTGAGGGTGTTGATTACATCCTACTTGAAACACATCCTTTTCTTGTTTGAACTTGTTTCTGCCATATTTTTCTTACCGCTCTGGCTGCTTCATATCAATTTCAATTTTCTTTGCTTATTTTTAAATACTCATGTTAGTGTTCCTCAACATTCCATCTCAAGCCCACTGTCTTTTGATTTTACGTGTGCTTTCTGTACAGCCCCAATCACTCCTATGGCTGTGGTTAGCTATCTGGACATATTTTCCAGATGGGTTGATTTGGTTCAAGTATCTCTCTTGAGATTCAGCCTTGCAAGCCAGATGTCAATTGTTGTCTAACTCTATTTCCTTTCCCAATTCGACAGGTCTAAACCTCTCCCAAATGCAACTCATCAACCCTATCTCTTTCTCTGGAAAACCTTCTGGTCCTCCTGTTTCACTCATCTCAGTGATAAGCATCACCATCTGTTCGCTGGACTAAGCTGAGAAACTGGATATTATTTTTGACTCCTTTCTCTCTTGTTCTTGTTCTCTCCTTTCCATATCAAATGCACAGAAGTCCTGTCTTAATAACTTCTAAAGATCTCTCATTTAATTTCTTTCAATTCCCACATCGTCTTTTGTGTAATGGGGAAAATTTTTTCTTACTTTATGGGATTTCAGTGGAGATGAAATTAGTTGGTGTGTCTAATCATTCTGTCTGGGCCTGGCACGTGTCAACACTCACTAAATGTCCATTTTGTTGCAGCTGGCACTCTTTGCACCCATTCCTGTCCCATGTCTCTCTCCATTCTCCACATTTCTGCCAGACTCATATCACTAACAGGTGAACCTGAGCATGTCTCTCTGCTCACGTAGCTTTCCATTACTATTCAAATTACGTCTGGCCTCCTTGCCTGGCACTCATGGCCTTGCTTTATGTGTCCCATGCTCATCTTTCTCCAATCTTGGTCCTTCTTGTTCCTTCACATCTCACCTTACCTGTGGCTTTCTCCATGAAGCCTTTGGCAATCCCATTACTTTAGGGTAGGTTAATTACCCTGTCTTCTTCACGTTTATGGATTCTCCCCTCGCACTTACCAGATCATGCTGCAATTATTGATGCTTTTATCTGAACCGAAATAGTCTGTAAGCGCTATGAGGTGAGGGCCTGGGTTTATCTTGATCTCTTTCTCTATTCCTGCAACTAGCCTGGTGTCTTAACTTATAGGGGGTGTTGAAGAAATATTTCTTGAATGAGTGAATGTGTGATAAATAACTTCAACCTTTAAACTGATAAATATTTACCAGTTAATTTTATTCCAACATAACTCTCTAAATTAGTTCAGTCAACCTAGATGCCTCATTTAATTCAAGGTAAACCAGAAATTCCTGTTTTTTAAAATGCAGACAAATGAATTAAAAATAGATTAACAAAGAGGTAAGGCCTGAGGAGCACCCATTGTATTTAGCAGTAAGGAGGTTCTGGGTGACCTTGTGTATAATAATTTCAAGGAAGTGGTAGGGACAGAAGCCAGATCACAGTGGGTTGAGGAGTGACTGGGAGGTGAGGAAGTGCAATAGGCACGTGTACATTTTCATGGTCCCATTATACACAGAAAAGTATCCAAGAACAGTTTGTTGAAACTTAATCCATATGTTGTCTGAGTAGAAGGAAATAATAAAGTTTTCATTACTTTTAATTTATGAACTTTCCAGGATTTCTTTCTCTTTATTCAGGCTTGGACTTTCTATATAGCCTGGCTTTTAGGGCTACTTAGAAACACTGGTGTCAGTATTAGCTTATTTGCAGCATCAGAGCCAGATGGAGCTGACTCTGGGAGTTTCCCAGAATGAACAGAAAGCTCATGACTAGAACAATTTGGCTTTTCAGAGGTCCTGTCAAATGACTTTCAGGTAGTGATTTGTATTTCTCTGAATTATATTTAGACACCATGTGCTAGTTTCCAATCCTCTTTCATTTACTCCTTTTGCTTCTTGTATGAAATTAGTGAGTGTTTATAAATTGAATTTCTTACAGGTCCAAAGCCTTAGGGTTAAGGAAGCTATAGAAAGGAAGAAGTCCATCTTCTGTATATGTTTATGATCTTATTAAAGAAATATCTACTCTTGTGAACAGATAATAATATAAGGAAGTACCCAATATGTGCTAAACAAATAAATACTATGGGTGTCTGGGTTCTGGAGAGAAGGGAGTGAGTTTAGCAGTATTAGGAAGAGGAGGTAGGGTCCACATGGGGCTTTCTGGGACAGATAGGAGTTGGATAGTTTGAGAGGAGGTGTATCATAATTACAGGTGGGATTCATGGGAAATGCGAATCACAGTGAAGGTAAAATACAAGGCTTATTAGAGCTGTTTGGTTGGAAGAGAGAATTCGTGTACTTTTGGAGGTTGCTAAAAGGGGAAAGGAAGATTAGGTACAGATAATTTGGGTTCTCGAGTGTTAGAATTTTAGACTCTTAGCAGAAATGTATATTTCCATAAGGATTTTCGTTTGCTCTTTTAATGTGTATTGGGGACCCATCTGAGTAGAAGGGGGACATCCTGACGGTGATGCTTCAGTAGAGACAGTCTTATGGAGTTAAACAGGATGAGAAGTATATTTGATAAGAATCAATTAGAATATGTTCCAGCTCTAGCCAGGTAAACATAAAAGATGTGAAGTCTCCATCTTTTATTATGGCTGCATAGTATTCCATGGTGTAAAGTATCTCAAGAATGAAAAAAAAAGTATCCAAAGTACCCAATACTACTATGAGATCAATATATAATCACCTACACATTCATATGAATGGTAAAATATAACTATAGTCCAGAAAGTAGAAGGGAAGAGGAGAGAGACGGAGAGGTCGGAGGTGGGAGGAGGCAGGAGGAGGGAGGGTATTTGGGGGCCCCTCACCTAATGTACATGATGCAATGGTACATTTCAAAACTATTAAGGAAAGAATATAATTGTGATGGATGTGTTAATCAGTTCAATGTAAGCATTTCACATTGTATATCAAATCAGTACACTGAGCCCCATAAAGGCATCAATGTACACAGCTTTGATTTAATAAAAACAATAAATAAATAAATGAATGAATAGTGAAAAAAAAACAAAAAGCAAACAGAAAAAGAATGATTAGAAGCTCATCAGTCCTCAGGTAAGGGGTATGTAAGGGGTTTGTCTTTGTGCCATTCTTATATGTTAGGATCTCAAACGTTTTGGTCGAGGATCCCTTTTACACTCTTAAAAATTTTCAAGGACACCAAACAGCCTTCTTGTATGTGATTGATATCTATTACTACTTACCATTAGAGAAATTAAGGTTGAGAAAACATAAAATATTTACTTAGCTTATTAAACATAATAATGAACCTGTTCGATGCTAACATTTTTCATGATGAAAAATAACGCATTTTCCATTACCAAAAAATTAGTAAGGAGAATGGTATTGTTTTACACTTTTGCAAATACTTTAAAGAGTCTGATTTAATATAAGATAGTTGGATTCTCATATATACATTTAATTGCTTGTGACATATGTCCCTTAGCCTCTAGAAATTCCATGGTTCACACATGAAAGAGCACGTGAAGAAGAAAAAGGCAGGATGCGTAATATTATGGAAGGAATTTTGACCTTTCCTCTTCTCTTGGCAGAGTCGTGGCAACCCTCGGTGTCTCTGGACCCTGCTTTGAGAATCATCCCACTAATGGATTGTCATATGATGGGGCCTGTGATGGACTAGGCCAGTCCTTGTGTGCAAGGATGGGATGGCTTTGAAGGATGAGCTCATTCCTTCTCCTGGGATCTCTCCAGTCCGGAGTTAAAGAGACATGCCTTCCACACTTTATCCCCAGGGGGACTGAGTGGCAGGTCCTTGGCAAGGTAGAAAAGCCTTTTGATTTTGGCAGCGAAGAGAAGGCCCATGGGACTCTCTGGCAGGTGATTAGGAGTAGGGAGGCCCCTGCCCCCTGGAGACACACCAGGAGTGGGAAGGCAGGAATCCACCTGTTTATGCTCTGACATCATACCAGGCTTTTAGGGTTGAAAGGCCTGGAGAAATTGACTGTGAAATGGGGACAGGGTGGGGAAACTTACTAGTAGTTTTGGTAAAGTCAGAAAACTTTGTAAAACCTCTTTTAAAAAGCATTTTGTAGCTTTTCTTAACATTTCTTTTTCTTTTCTGGTTTTCTTTAGTAACATCTTTACAAACTAATTCCAACCTGTCTTAATTATGTGTAGGGGAGCCAAGAGTAAGAGATTTAAAAAAACAAATGATGATTTAGTTTTATTTTTCTAAATGAAATTGGAATATAAGTGCATTCCTTAATACTTTGGCAGATGCAGAGAAGCAGAAAGGAAAAAATAAAAACGACTCGTAAATTTGCCATCTGGAGAGAGGCACAGTTAACATTTATAGAGCTTATAGCCACAGATTATATTTAACCTTATTTATAGCAGTGGTGTTATTTAAACATACCATTTCGTAATATTTTTTTTTTCTAACAGTGTATTATAAAACAAGCCATCTTTCTTTTTTAAATAATACTTTTAGGAAATGTGCCTTTCGCCCCCTCTTCAGGACTAGTCTTGAGAGCGAACGTGATGCTGCGCATGTAGACTGTGTATGAGTGTGGGTCAGAGGCCATCAGCGCCAGAGTAGCTTCAGTTAAGAAGTGTAGGAACACCCAGAGAGGAAAAGGGTAAAACTGATCTTGGGGAAATAGAGTTAGGATCACTTGATTAGCCACTTATTCAACTCAGAGATTATTTTTGTAGAGGATTCTTGGCTCCAACCTTAGAAAATTCAGTCTTTTGTCTTGATGAATAATAATGAGTAAACTTCCAAGAGGAATTTAAGAGGAGGAAGGGCAAGGGAAGGTTCACAGAGGGGGATTCAGCGTGGACGCGTACTGAGCAACATCGAGGAGGTTTGGAGTGAAACTGGAGTCCTTACACAGGTTGCTCCTTTAGTGCAGCAAGAACAAATCTGGAAGTGATTTTCTCAGTCACTCCTGCTCTGAATGCTCCTGCTGCGAGTGTGGCACGATTAAGTCACCCATTTCATGACATTGGTCACTGACCCTGAAAGGGATAAATTAGTGGGCCTGTTTCATTTCTGACTTTTCAAAGGTCAGAAACCGCCTCTCAACGGTTAAACTCTAAACAAATGACCTTTAAAATTTGTGCATTTAAATTGTTCTCTTGGGATCTTTGCCTAATTGCCATATTTGAAATATCCTTATGTATGCTTCACTTTCTGTACTTGATTTCTTTCTTTTTTTCCTTTTTTTTCATAATTTTGCTTTGGTTGCTACTATGAACTTAAACCATTTTTCCTATGGAGTCCCCTAAATGCTAGGAAGACAAATGAGAGGTTCATTTATTTATTTACTCATTCAACCTTTATTTATGGAGCACTGCTGTGTGTCTAGCGTCTGATATTGGTATTGTCAGTATTAGTAAATACCAAGATTGATCTGAGCTCAGGAATCCCAGAGATTTCTTTCCCATTAAATCATCATTCTGGATCTCCACCTTTGTCCCCTAAATACATCCTTAACAATCTGTAGCCAGTCGTATGATTATGTGATGGTAGCTCAGATGGATAAATCAGCACACCGGCTTCTCCACTTGAGCTGCAAAAACACTGGGTTTAAAATAGTAACAGGGAAACAAAACACTTGAGATGTCATACACCCAGACAGTCTAGGTTGGGCCATCTTGTCACAGAAGTATTTTGTGGCAACATCAGTAGCCATGGGCTTGTGGCAGAGACCTTCATGTCAGTTTCCAGGCTGTCAGCTTTTGCTGCCTGAGTGTGGCTGGGAGTTTTCCTGTTTGAGTGATAATCTTGCGGGCAAAGAATCACTGCCATCATTCATTTTCTTCTTAATTCTCACCATGGTGAGAAAAGTGGCTGATGTTTGAATTGCACTGTTGCCTTTGAGGCCTTTCTCTGGATAGGATCCTAAATGTGATCTAAGAGTTCGTTTCACATTATGATTGAACTTGCTAGTGGGGACAATACACTGTCTGGCAGGGTCTAAATAATTCTTTCTTCCATCATTTGAGTGCTTGTTGGTGTTCCACCAAGACATAGCAGCCACGGTATTAGCTTAGAAATCAAAAGACACAGGTCTGAATTCTATCTTTAACACTTAGAAGTTGTTCATTCTCGGTCGGGGCCTGTGGCTCAGCGAGTAGGGCACAGACCCCATATACTGAGGGTGGAGGGTTCAAACCCGGCCCCGGCCAAACTGCAACAAAAAAATAGCCGGGAGTTGTGGCGGGCACCTGTAGTCCCAGCTACTTGGGAGGCTGAGGCAAGAGAATCGCCTAAGCTCAGGAGCTGGAGGTTGCTGTGAGCTGGGTGACGCCACGGCACTCTACTGAGGGCGATAAAGTGAGACTCTGTCTCTACAAAAAAAACAACAAAACAAAGTTGTTTATTCTCATGCAGCTTATCTTCCTAAGACATGGTTTCTTCACCCAGATTTCTCTTAAGATCTATTTCAGTAGTCAATGTGGGGATTAAAAGAGATTATACATATTAAGCATACATTATGGTTGCTGTTACTACAGCTCTTACATGCTTCTCAGAGGTAACTATTATATACAGTTAACTTGCCGACTAATCACATGCTCATCTGTGGTAGTGCTCTCTCCCTTAATTTTGGTGGATCGTGTCGGACGTCCTCAGTCGTCAGATGCACCGAAACAACATTTCAGACTCAGCGCAGGTGTCTCCTCCTGCAGAAGGCCCCCCTGACCGCTTCCCTTCTGCTTGTCTTTATCGTACTTACTCGTTGTGTGTCTGTTCCCGCTGCTGAATGGTGAGCTTATGGAAGCTGGGAACCACGTCTTCTTCTCGGCACTTCCCAGAAGGTGCGGTCAGCCTGTTTGGGTCAGGGAGAGAGGACTGAGGCGGACAGAGGAGTGGCCCAGGCTTTTCCGAGCGTGCAGGGTGTGAAGATTGCACATGCCTTCTTATGAGACCTCTTACTGGTGGCATCTCTTCGAAGGGCAGGAGCCTGCCATTCACTTGGGGCGTGGGAAGGGTGCATTACCCAGCTTTCGTCACAGCTGCATAGCTGCTGACAAGGCAAATTCCAGAAGGTAGCTGTAGCGGTCAGTGGCAGAGCAGGTGCGGCAGAGAAATCATGGAAAGTAAAGAAGGCAGGGCTTTTTCAGACTGGGATGCTAACCCCGGTTCTGCGTCTGGCTCCCTTTGGGGTTTCCAATGGAGCTTAAAGTTTGCATGGCTCAGTTACTTTACGGCCTGGGAAAACAGACCCGACTTGACGTTTCATTCCAGTTTTGATTGTCAACAGAGTCTAAATGCATTCCGAGGTGCTTTTTCTCCCTCCCTCTGCCTCCCGCGGAGGGAACACAGGTACACGTAGCAGTGTCCTTGTTGGGAGTGTGAGCTGCTCAGCTTCCCACAGAATCATCGTGCTTGGCAAAACAAAATCTGAAACCAGCTCTGGGGTGCCTGTTGAATGGGATGATATTTCACTTCTGGTATGATGTGAAGGCCTTGGCACAATGGGTAGAAGATCAGATAGTCCTATTATGCTGCATTATTTAATGGGTGCCACTTGACAAGGCAGCCAAATACGGAAAATGTCCTGTGTGTTGAGAAAAGGAGGAAAAGATGGAGACGCTCTCAAGGGTGGAAAAGCTTATCTCTTGTTTTCCTGCAGGTTTTGATGATTATGATTCCTTCACTAGCTTTATGAAATGACTTTTGAGTAAGTATGTATCAATCAGGACTCCTTAATGTGTTAGAGTGAAAGAAAAAACAACTTTCCTTACCTTAAGCCAAAAAAAAAAAAAAAAAAAGAAAGAAAAAGAAAAAAAGGAATTCATTTGTCCAGATGCCTGAAGAGTAATGAGGCACATCAGCTTCAGGCACAGCTGTATCTAGGGTATTAGTGGTGGTGCTGAATATCTGGTTTTCTCCACGTCTAGGTTGTCTTCTTTCACATGGTGGTGAAATCGGCCAGACTCACAGTGCAGAAAGACTTTTGTAGTAGTAGCTCTAGCAGAGAGTGGACAGGGCTGAGTCATACGCTCATCTAAATCACGGGGAAGGGGAATTCCTTGGCCATCTGTTACTGGATGATGAGGAAGGAATCCTAGGCAAGCAAAAACCAGATTATTTTTTACGTTTTTGGCTTGTCTCCCTTTTTTGCATTCATTCTCTGGCTCCCTTTTCTGCATTTTCAGAAACGGTATGTCTGTTCCAAAGCTTTTGCCCTTTTTCCTATTGATCATCTCTTTCTTTCCCACTCAACTGTTACCTCAGAAGCCACATTCTTATCTCCGGCCTCTACGTTTCTCAGAGAAAGTTCCCCGGTCATTCCCGTATGGCATTGTATGGGCCTTGCAACTTGAAATGTCTAAAACCAACCCAAGGCATTTCTCTTCCTAAGTTCCCTAATTGCACCGTAGCAACCTCCTCTTTCTAGTCTCCCAGAGTTATAGCTTCAAAGTCCTTTTTTACTTTTTCCTCTGCATATCGTTTCTCCCTCATAGGAACTTTTCTAGTTCTTTATTATTATGTCTCTAATGAATTTATCACTTTCTCTGTGGTTTTATAAATGTTGATGTTTTATTTCTGCTGTGGTTATTGAAGTTTCCTGATGGAAGGGACTATGACTGATTTGTCTTCGTACTATTCTTTCTTCCCAGGATGTCAATCTCTGGATTTCCTCATCAGTATTATACCCTGACTTGACTGGTTCAATAAATATCTGTGGAATTAAGGGAACTATTAGTGCAATGTGCATTATATTAATTGTATGGCTACTGTATTTGATATTGTTCAGGAAAACCAGGGCCTGATAGCAGTTAAAGTAGTAAAAACAGACTTTATTCAGGAACTATTGATTTAGGGGTTTATTAGTCAGAGTTCTCCAGACAAACAGACCTGGCTGCAGATATTTATTATGGAGAATTGGCTCATGCAGTTGTGAAGGAAGAGAAGTGCCAGGATCTGTTGTCTGTAAGCTGGAAACTCAGGAAAGACAGTGATGTAATTTAGTTCCAGTCTCAAGGTCTGAGAACCCAATGATCCAGCGGTATAAATTTTAGAGCAAGGGCTGGAGAAAACGAAACAAGATGTCTCATTTCAAGCAATGTGGTAGGAAAAATGGGACAAATTCTTCCTTTGCCTTTTCATTCTCTTCAGGCCTCCCATTGAAGAGAGCAATTCACTTCACTAGTCCACTGATCCAAATGCTACTCTTATCAAGAAACACTGTCACAGCCACCCCCAGAAATAATGTTTAATCTGGTCTCCCAGCGGCTAGATAAGCTGACATACAAGTAATTCTCACAAGGGGAAAAAAGACATCAGTGTAGAAGAACTGGGCTCAATTTTGAATCTAGTACGGACAAGTTGGGATTTATAGGCAATGATCAGAGTGGGGGTCAGTGAATGGTAAATCACTAAGAGGAAATATCAAGAGTGGGGTGTGGGCTAGTCCATTTTGTGCTGCTATGAAGAAAATACCTGAGGCTGGTAATTTACAAAGAAAAGATGTTTATTGGCTCACGGTTCTGCAGGCTGTGCAAGAAGCATCTTCTGGTGCTTCTGCTTCTGGATAAGGGCTCCGGGGGAGCTTGCAATCAAGGCTGCAGGGGAGGGGGAGCAGGCGTGTCACCATGGAGAGAAAGGGAGCAAGAGAGGGAGGAGGTGGTGCCAGGCTCCTTTAAACAACAGGTGTTCAGGGAAACTAATACTGGGGACCTCACTCATTAGGACAGGAGGGCACCAAGCCGTTCATGAGAGCTCTGCCTCTGTGACCAAGACACCTACCCCCGGGCTCCACTTCCAACACCAGGGATGGAATTTCTACATGAGGTTAGGAGGGGCCAAATATCCAAACCATATCGGGGGTCAGATACCAAGTGTGGTCAGGTATCCAAGCTGGGGAATTCTTTCTAAACTGACTTAGCAGAATTCTTGCTAACACAGGGTGGTGCAGACCCCACTGGGAGGGTTGATAGGGAGATTAGAAATGTTTTATCCCCATATATATGTTTTTGGACCTATTTTGCGATGGCTGCTGAGAGTTTCACAGACAGAAGTTAGCACTGCGCAGATGGCTTTTGTCGGGGGAGAGCTGGATCTGCAGACCACCTGCTCTAAAGCAGCCAGGTCTCTCCTCACTTCATCTGGGAAAGATACACTCCCGGTCTGAAGCCTGTAAAGGTCTGAAAAGAATTCTGTCCCGAGGGTTACTGGTTACTTATATAACAAGACCCATCTTTACTAGCTAGTCAAGCCTCTTCTCTTTTCCTTCTCCAAAATTTGTTTTTCTACTTCAACCCCTCATTCTTTTAAACCTCTGTGCCTCACTGAAGAGTTGAATCTTCATTCTGAGGGTTCCTGTGTGTACACCTTAAGTTAAGTAAATTTTCATTTTTTCTTTACTATTAATCAGTCATCCTCATGTCAGTGATTTTTCAGTGAACCTTTGGAGTGGGGGCAAGAACCTTTGCTCCCTACAATGCCAAGGTCAAGGCCTGGTCTCAGCAGAGTGTAACTAAAGTTTAGTCAAGGAGAGAATCTTTATCTTCTTGTAAACCATGTAATTTCAAATCTCAACATATTTCCTGGCCTTTATTATAGGCAGATGGCAATTGTATACAATTTCCCTTCCCTACCCTTCCCTTCCCTTCCTTTCCTTCTCTTGCCTTTGCTTCCCTTCCCTTCCCTTCCCTCCCCTCCCTGTTCCTTCTCTTCTCTTCCCTCCCCTCCCCTGCCCTCCCCGTCCCTTCCCTCCCCTTCCCTTCCCTTCCCTGAGTCTCACTTTATGGCCCTGAGTAGAGTGCCAGTGGTGCCATACCTCACAGCAACCTTAAACTCTTGGGCTCAAGTGATCCTCATACCTCAGCCTCCTGAGTATTTGGCACTACAGGCGCCCACCACAATGCTTGGTTATGCTCAGGTTGGTCTCGAACTCCTGAGCTCAGATGATCCACCTAGCCTCCCAGAGTGCTAGGATTATAGGCATGAGATACCACGCCCCACCCAATTGTATAGAATGTTGAGGGAGGAACTTGCCCAGCTCTCTCCACCTTCCCCCACTAAGTTCTCCTGTCTTTTCTCTGCACAGCCCCCAGCTCTCCCGCAAAGACATGTTTGAGAAAGAAACAGAGAACGTTCTAATTTGTCGCAACTGCTGAGGAAAAGGAATGGGTAGCAGAGCCGAAATGCATGGAAATGCTTGCTAAAGTGATTCTGGGTGACACTGTATGTCTAGCTTGTAATGCGTGTCTAACCCCCCCCGCCCAGTCCTACCTGCTACTTTACTTATACATGTGTTTGATGTATACATGTATAAGGCCCATTTGAGGTCAGTGTAATGTGCCAAGGGGCTCTCAAGTAGGAGTTTAACTCAAAAATTAAAAAAACGTATTTAGAGAAACATCAACCCACTGAGGAGCCTAGGGCTTCCACTGACCTTGTCACAGCAAACATGAGCGGCACCCCTGAGAACAGCAGTGTCGCAAAAACAAGCAGATGGGAAGAAGCAAAGCTGCCCATACGTAGGTGAAGAAGATGGCGCAAACACGCGGAGTTTTATTAAGGCCCATGCCATTCAGTGCAATTATCCAATATAATTACTCTGATTTCTAAGGAGCTCTTGGAGATCCTATGATTTCCATAATGTATTTATTCATTGTTTCGGAGGTGAAAGGGTGTCCTTGAGAGAGTGTTTGAACTTCCTCGCCAAAGGTTCAACTGGTTTTGTTGGCATGGTTAGTGCCACTGTTCAGCCTCTCATCCTGTTTGTCCCTGTTCTGGGAGACACCACCCTTTCTTAGACAACTGCTTTCTTTTGTTTTGGGTTCAACTTTGTTAAATCAAAGTATAATAAATATCAAGATTGTTTGAAGCCAGAATAGGCTGCTGTCCAAAATTATGTGCATTCTATTTCCTGGTAGATAGCTATTTTAAATAAAATAGGTGTCAATAAAACAGGCCTGTCAAGTCAGTCTTATCTCACTGTTAATAGTCTCTTCTTGTTCTGTTATCTCAAGGTGAGGCTTTGTGTTTTATCACCTCTACATCTTCCCGGTCTTCCTGATGGTTAATGACTACCTGTCCAGCTAAAATTGTTATTAAAATGTTGCACAAATCCTCAAGACTCTAAGCTATCTGACGGTATTAATTATATATTCATTTTTGCTGTGCTTTTTCTTTTTCTCTGACTGGGAGACTCTGGGAGAGTATCTTTAATGATGTACACTGAGAAATTCAGGCTTCAAGGGCTGTGACATTCAAATTCTTGACTGCCATTCACAGTGAGCAATACATTTTACATGTGATACAGAGCACATGTGTATGATATGTGTAATGTACAACCAGAGCTGAAGTCTGACTAAGCAATGCTTACCTGATTATGGGATACTATACTCTCTACTTGCAATTATTCTGTATTTTACTTCATTAAAAAATGCTGATTGTGCCTTAGCAAGTGCATTTCTTGGTCCTGGAATGGATTACAATTTGAGTGTCAAGAATGTTAATTCTGACAAGTCATTGGAAATTAACTGTTTTACAGTTGAAAGTACTTGATGTCCAAATAGGTTAAGATTTCCTTGCAGAGAAACAGCGCAGTTTTGTGTCTGTATGACCACGCCTGTTTATTCCTAGAACCATGAGGTGGCCAGTTGAACCACATTGGCTCTGTAATTTTTGAGTCCAGCAATTCTGCTCTTGAATGTTTTCATGGCGATGAATAAACTATACTCCCTTTCCCTTCTTCAGTTAGACAGCAAGCTATTTTCTCTCTCTATTAGTTTATTTTCCTCTATTTTCAGCCAAGGACTTCTAGCAGAGTATTGAGTGCAGCATCCCCTCAGCTAGGCATGGCACACAGCTATTGTTACCATGAACCCACAGTAGAGAGTGGGTTGAATGAGGAGCAACTTTAGGTGCTTGCTTAGACATTAACTAAATCTAAATGTGGGGAGGTGCCTGTGGCTCAAGGAGTAGGGCACCAGCCCCATATACTGGAGGTGGTGGGTTCAAGCTTGGCCCTGGCCAAAACTGCAAGAAAAAAAAATCTAAATGTGTAATTTCTGTAAGGTAATTGCAATGTTTTTCTATTTTTTCTGCTTTTGACTGCAGCATACAGCTTAGGCTATTTCATGTTTTTAAAATTTTTTTCTTCTTAAATAGTAGAAATTTTATGTCAAAATCTGACACTTTTAATTTCATTGTCTCTGTTGGGAAGGGAATTATAACACCTATGTTTGAACAATATCAATACCAGTCATAATGTATTAGTCAGCTCGAGCTGCCGTAACAAAATACTATAGCCTAAGTGGCTTAGCAACAGAAATTTATTGGCTCACAGTTTTGAAGACCAGAAGTCCAAGACTAAGGTACTAGAAGGGTTGCTGACTGATGAGGGCTCTCTCATCAGATTGCAGGTGGCATCTTCTTGCTGTGTCCTCATATGGCAGAGAGAGGGAGCAAGTGAGCAAGCTTGTTGGTGTTTCTTCTTATGAGTGCACTAATCTCAGTGGTTCAGGGTTCCATCTTCATGAGCTCATCTAACCCTAATTACCTCCCTAAGTGTGCATATCCGAATACCATCACAATGGGGATTAGAGTTCACTATATGAATTGGGGGGTGGGAATATATCAGTCCATAGCACATAGCTAGGGTCTTAGCGGAATTTAGGTATTGGCTGAGGCATGCAAAATACTTTTCTAAATTGCACTTAATGGAGAGAGAAACTTATATTGAAATGAATCTTTTTCACACTCTATTATTTAGATGGCATTTGTTAGCATTTATTTTATATTTCTAATAATTCAAATAGTATGTAGAAGGTAGTTTACAGTTAAAATGTGCCTGAGAATAAAATGACATCTTTAAAAATTTATTTTCATAGAGATTATTTCTAATACAGATTTGATTCCTCATTAATAGTTAATGAATTTCTAAACAGCCCAGCTTTATATAATATAGAAAAGCTACCCACTATCTTTGAGAATAATGCATATTTTAGCAAGCAACAGTTTGTGCTATGGACATTTTAAAACAATTTTTAATATTGCAATTATTACAGTATAAAGGAGGGATTAATTTCTTAACTATGAAACCTGAGAAGACTGGTATTTGTCTACAAGAAAAGCTATAGGGAACCACTGCAATAGCCCACGCAATATACCCGTGCAAACTAAGGAAAGTAAACTGAAGACTGAGAATATAAAATCTTAGAACACTTTGGTTGAATGCTATTGGTGTTTAAAAAAATTTGTTTTAACGTTTTGGGACATGCTCAAACCAATTTTTATCTTTTTGTCTGCTGCAGGTAGACTGTTAAGAAGATTGTTTTTCTATTTTTGTTTTTAGGTTTGAAGGGATGTGTCCTGTTTTACAATTTAAGAGGTCCATGCTTTTCTGTAGTAGGCTTTTGTATAAAGATTTAGCGCTGTGTGTCTGGATGAAATCGTCTCCTCCTTGTACCTTGGCTGGCACGCACATGTGTGTTTCTTGTTTATTCTATTTCAGTGTTTATCCGGTGAAGAGATCTTCTCTCTTCATGGCTTTTCAAATGCCACCCAGATAACCAGCTCAAACTTCTCTGTCATCTGTCCAGCAGTCTTACAGCAATTGAACTTTCACCCTTGCCAGGACCGGCCCAAGCACAAAACAAAACCAAGTCTTTCAGAAGGTACGTTGGAAGCATTTTCTGTCACTTACTCAACAGCTATGAAATTAAGTTAACATGCCTCCTTTTCCACCTTATTACTATCTAATCTGCATAGAGCCTCTTGATAAAATACTTATATACTAAAAATATTTAAGAACAAGAAGAATTACAAGTCATTTAGCTTCTTAAGTTAGGGTCTCTATTTGTAGAGTCAAAATTAGAATTACCAGAACTTAAAAACTTCATAAAATTAATTCTTAATATTAAATAATACATGTTTTTGATTGCGCATATTGGATTGCACATTAACTATTTGATTTATAATCAGTCAGTTAATTTCTGTTACCTTTTGCTTATCATATTATTTGAAAACTCATCACTTTATGTGCAATTGCCAGTGAAGGGGTAAGGGACGTGGCATGTTTCTAGATTAAATTTTAAGGGGCCAAAGTCCTGCTGTTTTAATTTTCATAGGTGAAAGAAAATGGCACTAGCTTTTTAATTGTCTGTAATAGTATTGCCATCTGTACTGTGTTTTAAAGGAATAAACTTCTGTAAGGGAATTTTAAAATATAAGAAAAGAAGTATGTGTTTAACATATAGTTCACATACCTTAACATGTAGAGGAAAACTTTTACCAGTCAGATAAACCAGTTGTTCAGGAGTTCTGTTTGCCAATTATGTGCAATTTCTTGGTATCTTAAAATTGTTATCTTGCCTCACCTCGGTATTTTAATTTCATTTACTTATTCAGTGAATCTTTATTAAACAATATCTCAATCACTATTCTATATATTGAGGAGTCATTGATGAATAGGAAGAAAATTGTCTGTCCTGATAAGCTTTATAATGTAGTGAACACACAAACAAATAAATAATATAGTTTCAGAGTGAAGTGTGTTAGGGAGGAAATAAAGTAGGTAAGGGGTAGCAGTGTGATGATGGGTGAACATCCTTTCAGGTAGGTCAAGGGAGCCCTCTCTGATGAAATTCCATCTGAGTGAGAAGAAGGAGAAGTCCATGGTGGGGTCTTCTGTGGGGGAAGAGTGTACTTGGTGGAGGGAACAGCCAGCAGAACATGGCAGTGACCTTGGCATGAGTATGGAGCCTCCTGAGCAGGAGGGAGGGTGGAAGGAGGTGAAGTCCTGGAGGGAGATGGAGACTGGGTAGAGAAGACTTGTTTTGGGGTGGTCAATGGATTGGGGTTTATTCTGAGCACAGTAAGAATCCACTACAGGGTTTTATGCTGATAGTGCCGGGATTTATTCAAAGCCATGAAAGAGTATTGTACATGAAGTTTGAAGAATAGATTGGGGGCAAGAATAAGGAAGAGGTTGGTTGGGAGCTACTGCCAGGGTTGATGCTCAAGATGATGGGGACTTGAACTAGTAGTTGGGGAGTAGAAGTGGGGGAAGCAGTCAGATTCAGATGGTTTTGGAGATCACACTAAAAGAGTTTGCCTCTGTATTGGATGTGGGAGAGGGAAAAATGAGTCAAGGTTTGAGCCAGAGAAAATGGAGGGATAGTTGTCTTTTCCTGGGAGGAAGAAGAGTAGGGGGACCTGTTTGCTGTGGAAGAGGGGAGTGGTGAGGATCAAGAGTGTAACTTTTCACACGGCCACTTTGGGACACTAGACCCACAAGAGGGGGTGTCCTTAGGCAGTGGCACACAGATACTTGGAGAAGAGAGTGCTTTCAGAAAAGAGGTCAAGGCTGGAGATTTGCCAGAGTGGAGATGACATTTAAAGATGCTGGTCTGACAGCTCATCCAACATGAGTATAGATAGGTGAAAGAAAATGATATTAGCAGGAAAGAGAGAGAAGAAAAGGGAGTCTCAACAAAGAAAGTGCCTGTTTTGTTAATGCTTACTTTTGGACTCCTTTGTGTATATACACTTTGATTTCTCTAAATATGAAGAATAACAGGAATAACAACAATGACAAAAATTCCAGTGATAATAGCCAATTCTTCTGTAGTACTTGCTATGTAACAGACACTGTTCCAAGTACTTTGTGTGTATTAATCATTTAATCTTTATACAATTATATGATGCAGGTGCTATTATTCCCAATTTACAGCACACCAAGGCACAGAGAGTTTGAAGTCATTTGCTCTGAGTTACACAATTTGCACTGTCCATATACTCAGTGCCTTTCTGATCCTTTGACTTAGATTGGATAAGGATCTATTCTGAGAATGGTACGATGACCAATTTGTAAAGATGGTACAGCCAGATTGTACCCAGGTTGTCCTGGTTTCAGAACCTACGTTCCCATTTATATTCTATATTTATAGACACGAAGAATAGAAATCACTCAGTATAATTCATTACTCTAATTAGTAACTTCATGAATAAAAACAGTTTTGATTTTGAAATAACAGCACTTTGAACAATTGCTAGTTGTCCAAGCAAATCTTCCTGCTAGAATATGCGTATTTATATCTCTGCAAGCCGTTTACTACTAGAACAGCACAATGGAAGCGCAGACTCGAAGTCAGCTCACCTGAGCTCAATCCCAGCTCTGCAGTTTTCCAGCTATGATGGGTACATGACTTTAAACTCTTCTGCCTCAGTTTCCCCATCTAAAATAGCACTTTTCTCACAGGGTTTCTTTAAGGATTAAATGACTTAGTGTTTGTATAGTACTTAGAATGTTATCTGGCATATACTCAGGTACTGTAGTAGATCTATTAGTTAGGATTGTTAGATAAATAAAATGCATCAACCATGTACATAATTCTAGGTACAGGAAGGGCAACTTCAGAAAAAGCAAATCCTCCACTCTGTGCAGATTAATTACTGATGTTCAGAAGTGTTTTTAACTCCAGTTTTCTAGGAAGCTGTCTTGCAGAACAGGGGAGGTCAGAAGCAGGAAGCAAGAGAGAGAATTCCAGAGTCAACCCTACAAAGTCATAAAATGGAAAAGTCAACAAGTCTAAGTTAAAGGATCGAAAAGGCACTGAGTATTTGGACATAGGACTTAATAAAAAGAGACACGTCTTTTAGGGTGCATGTTATTTTAGGGATTGAAATGGAGCTGGAATAAAATGGGATGAGATGGGAGAAGATATGGAACATTTCTGGGGAATGAGGGGAAGTAGCGGAGTACTTGATAACTAAGATGTTTAATTTGGCAATATTTAAATGTGATGCCTTAATTGTTTTATTTTAGCACAGCTGTAAGATTATTTAATGTCTCTATCCCTGTTGCCACATCTGTAAAATGGATATAGTAAGAGTACTTTCTTTATAGAATCGTTGGGAGAATCAAACAAGTTAATGTATGTAAATGCCTAGAACTGGACCTGGCATAGATTAAGAAGAATATATCTCTGTTCTTCTTTTACGTGTGTTCCTAGTTCACCCTGTTGCCTGGCCCCTGCGTAATACTATTCTTTTCCCACAATAAAATGATTTTTAAAATAATTACATACATTTGACTCTTGATAAAACTGCTTACTTAATACAGAGTCAAGTCATAACTCATCCAAGGTAGTAAAACAAAGCAAAAGAAGATAAAAAGCAATCCAAAGGGGCTGAAAGAATTTTATGAACAGGGATGTTGACATTTCAGTGGGCAGATAAAATAATTGCTCAGAACCTTGTTATTTTGAAGTTACCTTTCAAGTGCTTTATAAAATCATATTGATAAGTGCAATGCATTGATGGTAAATTAAATTCTCTAGGAGATAAATTAATTACATTTAAACAATAATTTAATAGTCTAAAATTATCCCTTTTTTTGATGAGTGCACAGAGTAGCATTTATGTCAAATAACAGTTAAGAATAATAGAATTTTACCTGAGGCATTCTAGAAGACCATGTTGTCCAGCTCTGTAATACAACCAGCAGTAAACGTGTAAGTTCCTGAGAGATTATGTGGGTTTCTTGTAGGTATAATACAGGAGGGAGGGTGAAAACTCAGGGCTCCTGCTTCCTAGTTTATTTTTCTTTTAACAATACATGTATAACGATGAACTAAATGAAATAAAGGAAGGTTAGAAACATTAAAAAAGCAAATGGGTTGGTATTTCTTCTTTCTTTTTTTTTTTTACAGAGTTCTAAAGCTGCATCTTAAAATAGGACATTCATTAATTCATTCAGCAAGGAATGTGTGCTATTTGTTGGGCAATTTTCTAGGCCTTAAGAATGAATAAAACATAGCCCCTCTTATTGAGAATCTGACAGTTTATATAGGTAGACGAATATATAAGTGATAAAATTACTGTAGCACACCAGAAATGATAAGTAGACCCATCAGCTTCAAATAGAGAGCTGTGAGACTCTTGATGAGTGAAGGATTGCTGTCTGGAGGAGCAGGGAAGCTTCACAGATGAGATCCTTGAGCGGAAAGCCACACAGGAGTTTTTCAGGCAATAGAAAGATGTTTCCAGACAGAGAACCCCAAGTGTAAAGGTAATGTTGATTTGGGACAACCTTGTATTAGTATAAAGGCCATATTAAGAAGGGATTGTGCGGGAGCCAGCTTATCAATGTTTGTTGAATGAATGCGTGTAGGCTAGTGATGGGGTGGAGATTGTGTCAAGTGACTATCTATGGAGATACACCACGAAGGAAGGTGTGGGATTGAGAGAACTTTCTCCAAGTGGGAAGTACAAGGGGAGTAGGTAGTATTGTTTTAGACCATAGGGCAATAAATGGGAAGGAGGTAGACTGTTGGATGACTTTACAGGGCATGGTCAGATCTGAGACTGATAGGAATGCGTCTGGACAAGGTAAAGTCATCATGGTCAGGGCTGTGGAGATCTTTCTCAGTGACATAGCACTACTTATCTGTCCTTTTCATTTGGTATTCAGCATAGATACTTTGTTCCACTCTGCACGTTTCCCAGCTCCTCAAGCAGAGATTGAAAGCTCCTGGTGGCAGTAACCATGATTTGGTCCATATCCTAGGTTCATTGAACATTTGATAGGCTGGTTTATTTGGTCTAAGAATAATATTGAGCAATCTTGTCCCAGGGAAGTATAATTTAGGATAAAATTTTCACAGTATTGTGAGCCCTATGGGACGACTTGTACGAGAATAATGAAGCATACTGTTTAGAATGTGGGCCTGGGAGCAGACCGTTGGGGTTTGAATCCAGCTTTCTATTCACGGGACTTGGGCAGCTTATTTGAGCATCATATTCTTTGGTTTCTTCAGTTTATATGCGGGAGGTAAGAGTGGTGCTTGTCTCAGGAGTTGGGTGAGGAGAGGATTGTTGTGTTGGTGCACACTGATTGCTTAGCACAGTGCCTGGCGTGTGGGAAATGTTCACCCAGCATTCATTGTGACTAGGGCACTCCACTGGTAGTGCCAGGGAGAAAAGGAGCCCAGTGCTAAGGCCTGGGTATGTATACAGAGGAAGACAAACTACCTCCTTCTATCACGTAGGACTTTTGAAATCTGTGCTGGGCAGGGTTAGTGGTACTATGCAGCCTCTCCCTCCTGTGTCCATGTGCTCACTTCCTGACACTGATTTTAGATCCCAGGAGGCCTCAGCTAAGGGTGCTGAGGTGCTGCTTAATCCCAGGGGGTGCTAACAGCAGGGGTCTGCAGATAAGTGATATGACAAGTTCAGTAGCAGCAACCGTGGTCAGCTTGAAGCTGATCCACCCCCACTCATCTCCACCCCATCCCTGCCCAGCACCCGATTGCTTTCCCCTGAAACTCACATGGCCTCTCTACTCCTCCTGAAGCCTGAGTTTTACACTGTACCTGGAGCCACAGGTGGATCTCGGTGGCCTGCGGACCTCAGGCTGTTTGTCCTGACTCTAGGTGTTCTCCAAATTCCCTGTTATCTGTCAACTTCTTTAATCCCATAATGATGAGCTAGGGGTGATTAAAACATAGCTAATAGTTCTATTCATGCAGTATTCCTATTAATGCTTACTCTACTGTGTTTCTGTTTGCTATGTAATTTTTGCTGAGAAGATTTTATTGTTTTAAAGATTATTACCTGTTTTAAGCCCTTTGAGTAAATGGCCCACGTCCTGGGTGCAGGTCACACCTACAACTTGGACTTTACCTTACAAACGCAAACAGTGCAACTTAATCATATACACCCTCAAATTGATCCAAAACTTAAAAAAAAAATAAGTAAAGATGCCTTTCAGCTTGTTTTAAGCTTACTGTGCAGTCAGACGTCATTTGGTTCCTTTCCTCTAATTGATTTTTTTCTCTCTCTTCCGTCTCACCTGCAGTTTGGGGATATGGATTCCTGTCGGTCACAATCATTAACCTGGCATCTCTCCTCGGATTGGTTTTGACTCCATTGATAAAGAAATCTTACTTCCCAAAGATTTTGACCTATTTTGTGGGGTTGGCTATTGGGACTCTTTTTTCAAATGCAATTTTCCAACTTATTCCAGAGGTAAGGATGTTGGCCTTTTCTTTCTGTGAATAGTTGTTTTTTGTTTGTTTGTTCATTTTGTTATTTTTTAATGTTTTAGCATTTTGTACATTTTTCTCCTCCATAATTCTCACAGCATTTTATGATCTGGTTTATAGCATTTTGGGTAAGAGAAAGCTGAACCGCAGCAATTTTAAAGGCTTGTCCCAAGCTGCAATGGATGCCAGTGTCAGAGATAACATTACTATGCTAGGAAGCCGGCCACTAGGACGTGCTCAGACAGCTCTGGGATCCCTCTGAAGGCCTTAAAACTTAATTCTGCCTTGCATTGGGTAAATTTAATTTTTCTACACACTGTTTCATTATTTTTATTTATTTTTTCTAGAGAGCATGCAATGTCAAAATTAACCGCAAATGTCAAAAGTAAATTTATAATTTATTTGAGATAGAGCACTAAATTCCCTCCTGTATAAATGAGAGTGTGGTTGAGGAAACTTTTCATTTTTTTGTTGATGGTGGAAAAAAAATCAATTGAGGGCCAATAAATAAATAGCGACTTATTTTTTTCCCTTTGATAAAATGCACCATTGATCTGCCATTGACTGTAGTGAACTGTTCAGTTAATCACCAGATGATACGTGTGCTTTATGGCAAATACATATTGTAGCCATATATGGAAGAGAAATAGAGGAAAAATAAGTGGAAGGAAAAGAGAGGGGATGCTGAAGAGCAGGGAAAAGAGAAAGAGATATTAGGGGGAGGGAGTCATGAAAAGGACCTAAGGAAATATATGTGTATATAGCCTGTACCCCTCTATCCGCAGTGCTCAACATAGAGGGAGTGACAAGCCCCAGAGAGAAGACAGTACTGTCAGGGGGTGCCGCCCTTATCTCATAATTTTTAGAGAATTATAGCTAAAGCTTCTTTTCTTTTAGTTTTCAAGCTATGTGCGAAAATGAGGACACAAATTCTTAGAGTTGTAGATATGATGATTATTTGATCTAAAAATGATCTAGGAAAGTGTATATAATGCTTCAAATCCTCAATCGTATAGATGAAAAAAATTAAAATGACTTGATTATAGCCATATAGTCAGCTAGTAACAAAGCTAGAATGACAATACAGATTTTCTGGTTGAAAAACATTATATAGATAATATATTTAACATAATACTATATCATATACATGTGTATTTATTTTATCATCTGGTTTATGGGTCAGATTAAATTAAACAAACTGATATTGCATGTGGATTAGAGATTCTACATCTGATTTTAAGGTTTTCTATTTTATTGGAAATGTAGCAACATAAAGAGTCTATCTTTGAATAATCTCTCGAATTTTCATGAAGTGTCTTTTTTGGAGCAATTTTTTTCTTTTGTTATTTCATTTTTATAAGCTGTGTTAGGTAAATGATGCTGGTGTTTTTATGCCATTTTGTGCCGCCGTATAAATAGGTACAGAGAAGTCATGCGAATGAAGGGGTGGCCATGAGATCTCCCCAGAGGCAGACATAGGGCACGAACCTGGGCATCCTCCATTTTGCTTCAAAGGGGAAATGTACAGTGTGTGGAAATTTAGCTTTTCACATATTGGTCTCTCCTCTTTTTTTTTTTTTAAGTTTGTTACTTGTCTGTTAGGGACACCTGATGGTTTGTAACTTCAAACTCTGACTCTTGTTTTTTGCCCTTTAAACCAGTGGTCCCCAACCTTTTGTCACCAAGGATGGGTTTTGTGGAAGACAAATCTTCTATGACTGGGTGGGGGTGGGAGGAGGGTGGGGCACTGTAGGACCACAGCTTTAAATGAAACATTATTTCATTTTCATCGTTGTGTGTGTGAGATTGGTGGCAATTTTTGTTTCATTTTTTAAAATTTTTTATCATTGTATTTTTTTAATGTGAAGTTTTCTTTTTTTTCTTTAAATTTCAGATTAATATGAAAGTGTAAGTGTTTAGGTTACATTGTTTTCATTTCCAAGGTAAAGTTCAAGTTATAGCTGAGCCCTTTACCCAGGGGTGGTGCTGAGCACCCTCACATTGCACATATTCAAGGAGCTTCAAAACACAGTAGGGAGCCTTAGCAATGGACTAGAATATGGAGAAGAAAAAATTTCAGAAATCAAAGGCAAGACCTCTGAACTAACCCAATTCAAAGAGGCAGAAAAAGAGAGAACAAAAACAGAATATTCCCTGAGAAAGTTATGGGATTATTCCAAAAGACCAAACATTCAAATTATAGGGATTCCCGAAGGAGAATAGGATGGTCCTAAAAGCAATGAAGCTCTACTTCAAGATATCATGGTGGAGAATTTCTCAAGCATTGCGAGAGACACAGACATTCAGATCATAGACGGTTTCCAAAACACAGCATGGCTCAATTCTTTTGTTTTCATTCTTGGGCCTAGTCTTTGATTTATCTTTTTAGGATTTGTCAGGATTTCCTAGGTAAAAGAGGATCTGTCTTGGGAAAAAGGATCTGCCATATTTGCCTTAAAAGTTTGACTTTAGATATCATGGACAAATTTATTTACTTTTATACGTAATTACTTTTAGAGAAAGTAGAAAGTAGGTAATCATCTCATTACCTAGACCTGAAATTATCTTCTAAAGATGGGAATCAGTGCTGTTTCATTACTGCTGAATATTTGTTCTTGCAAGGCAAATATTGCTGTAAGTGTGATAGCAATAGTTAGGAAATTGTTATATGCTGTATTGGCTTTATTTAATGGGACTTCTGGTTATAATATTTCTATGGCATCTAATATAATTTTGTTACTGAAATTTTAGAAGTTTTGTTTTATGATTTTGGCAGGTAAATTTCCAATATTATCTGTATGTGAAGATGGACTTAGAATTTTGGTGAAAATTATACACTAAGAATTTGTGGTATTATTTTCCAGAAATCAAGTTAAGTTACTTGCTTTTACCCAAATAGTTTTTTTTTCCCTCCTTCAGGCATTTGGATTCAATCCCCAAATTGACAACTACGTTGAGAAGGCTGTTGCTATATTTGGTGGATTTTACTTACTTTTCTTTTTTGAAAGAACGCTTAAGATGCTATTAAAGACCTATGGTCAGGTAAATGGACTTTATTTTAAACATTTGATGCTTTACTCTTAAAGCTACTTTATGTAGGCAAATAAAGGCAGGAATTTTATTCTTACGTTTATAGGAGCAGATAAGTTATTAGACTTGTGAATATGAGGAGAACAGAAAGGGTCAATATATGGACAAGTGTAAGAGAAATGCATGATTCATGTTGCAGAATTTGAGACAAGAACTAACAATTTAATGGTGAATAGCAGGAGTGCATAAATTGTTTTCAACTTATGTTCATCAAAATTAAAAAGTACATGTACCCTACTATGAAAAAATCGAAGCAACAGAATCTAATAAATGAAAATACATTTAGAGAGAGAGAAACTTCATTAATGTAAAAAGATTTCATTACAGAAAAAATAGACATAAAACTTTTATTAGGGAAAAGCAGTAAACACTATTTTTTTGTCTGTATGAGCCACCTTTTGTTTTTCTTCTTATAACCTCTGCATCCTTTTTTTTGTTTTCCCATGTAGAATGATCATACCCACTTTCATAATGATGACTTTGGTCCTCAAGAAAAAGCACATCAACCTAAAACGTTACCTGCCGTCAATGGTGTAACGTGCTATGCAAATCCTGCTGTCACAGAGCCTAATGGACACATCCATTTTGATAATGTCAGTGTAGTATCTCTACAGGTATATGCCAATTTCATTTTTCCTTTACTACTCTGCACTCTTTATGCTGTGTAAAGGTTGCTGTGAAGGCGGCCATGTCGAGATTGTGTACACTTAAATATGTCAGACTTAACTCCTATAAGGTGTTGGGTAAGTGCATTCTTTTCCCACTTTCCCTCTAAACAAGTGAATTGAGAAAGAAATTGTGGATCACTGGGTCTGAGGCTTCATTATTCTGTAAGATTGTCACCATACAAGAGTATCTTACTTGATTTATACAATAATATGTATCAAAATTAATTCAGAGCATTCTCTTACTTTAAAAATTTTTCAATATTTACATGTAAAACCAAAGAATTCTTTGAGTAATTCTGAAACTGCAAGAAGAAAGAAGATTTGTAAGCTACTGAAATTGTGTTTATTAATTAACTGACTTAGATTTTGTACCTGCATCTTCTAGATGTGTTGAGCAAGTATTACATGCCAGGTAATAGGCAAGGCACTTAATTATTTGAGTCATTTTATTATTATAATAACTATCCATTATAGGGATTATTTTCTAGAACTATTTTGATTTCAAGTGATGGGAATCAAACTCACATTATGTCTGTATGAAGAATTTATCAGAGAGATGCTGGTATGTCCCATGGAACGGCCACTCTACAGGAGGAACATGACATACTTCTGTCTACCTGATTAAGGAAACTGTCAAGTGTATTTGAAGAGACAGTTTTGTGTTAGCAGTAAGCTAAGAAGCAATTATTTTATGCAATGTAATGAATGATGTTTTCAAGCCAAGATTTTGCAAAGACTATGGAGTTGTTCAAATAAGACTATTTCTTATAATAATTACAGATAATCTTTGTGAAATTCTCAAGGACTATGCCTAGAATGTTAGATAAATTACCTCATTTGATCCACACAATAACCTAGGGGACAAGTACTGTTCTAATGAGAAGACAGTGGCTTAGAGAAGTTGAATAACAAACCCAGGGAGACACTGCTCCTAAATGGCAAAGCTTGGATTAGTACCCAGGCTGTCTGATGCTGACGCCTGTGTTCTTAGATACTCTGCTTAACTTCCTTCCACAAGTCACTGCTCTACCAGAAACAAGATGACAACATTAACTCTTCATATTAATTTTTGTGGGAGGAGACCAATCATTTGCCCAAGGTTACTGCTTTCTGTAGATGTAATTTAATGCAGAGCATAGCAGAGAGAAACTAGAGAATGAGCGTTAGAATCTTTCCTTACACAGCGTGTCTAAGTTCTGGCTGCCTTATGCAAGCTTTTGGGAAATACTGGATCGCGGTGAAGTTGTGGATGAACTCTGACAAGTGAGCTGCCACTTAGCTAATTTAGCATCGCTATCAATAGAATGCAAGTTATATGAAAATGTCGATTATTAACAGCATTTATCTAGATTTTGCAGAAATGAAAGGAGGATAAAGAAATATTGTAGAATAATTAAAACATATAACTTAGGGATGTCCTTATTATTCAGCCAAACAACTATGGCGTTTGTTAGAATACTCAGATCTGCAGTAATATTTAAATTTAGTAGACTCTGGTGTTTTGCCTTTATTCATTTAAGTAAAAGAGCCCCATAGCTTTCCACGATTTTTGATTTTGTTGTCATAGAAGCATATTTACCACAGTAGGAGGACAGAATATTTAGCAGGTAGCTAAATTGTGACTTGTAAATATTTAGACAGCATGGTTTAAGTCTTCCTTAGTACCTTGCTCCAGACCCGGTAAGTGGGAAGCACAGCGGTGTCTGTGGCCTCCGCGTGCGTGTACAGACATACACGTTAGGGGAGAGGTGAGGCTAACAGGTAATAGGGAACACAGGGGGAAGAAGGAGGGCACGAGATTCCATGTCTTCAGTTATTCAGTTAGAGCTTCTGGCTAATGTGTTACATCTCATCACTTTTTTTTTTCTTTGACTTTGCTGTATATCCACTTGGAGGAGTCACGACCGTATCTGTGCAGCCAGAAGAGGCTTTCTCCTCCGGGGCCACAGCCTTAAGGAATTTTTTTTTTTTGCAGCCATCATTGTTGTTTGGCGGCCCGGGCTGGATTCGGCCAGAAGAATCTTTCTCCTCCGGGGCCACAGCCTTAAGGAATTTTTTTTTTTTTGTTGCAGCCATCATTGTTGTTTGGCGGCCCGGGTTGGATTCGAACCCGACAGCTCAGGTGTACGTGGCTGGCGCCTTAGCCCGTTGAGCCACAGGCGCCAAGCCAGCCTTAAGGAATTTTCTTACCGGGGTTCTGTTGCAGAGCGACATTAGGTGCTTTGGGACCTGCGTTAGCTCCTCACGGCCACTAGAGGGACCCTGCAGCTCATCCCTCCAGCGGTCCGTGGTGGGTCTCTGTCCTTAGGAAGGCGCTGAAGCTTCAATTTGCTCTCTGGCCAGATCTGTTTCCTTGCCCTCCCGTACAAGCCATTTTATCTGGCTTTACTCTGAATTGAATTTATCCCACACTTCACTGATATCAACTACACTTTTATTCATCTCTAAATATAAATATTTAGAAAACCGTTCTATTTTTAAATAGTTCCAGAAAACCATTCTATTTTTTTTTAACTGCACAAAATTCTCACCTTTAACTCTTTTTACTTAAATGAGGAGAAACCATTACTTGGGATCTCTGTGAACTGTGCTGTCTCCCCTCATCTGTTAACGTCCTAGAAACTTCTCGGGGTCCCCATCTCCTTGTCACTCTTTGGTGGCAGAACTCATTTCTTTCCTTTTAAAAGGCCAGTTCCTTTGTTCTCATATTTTCCACAGCTTCTTACTGTTTTCATTTATCTTTCCTGAATCTCTCTTTTTTTCCCTGTGTCTACAAACATTCTCCATCTTTTCTACCTGAAAAAATTCTTTTTTCCTATTCTGCTTTTCCCCATGTTTTTGCAAACCTTCTTTCCTACTTCTGGAAAGACTGGCTAATTCTGAAATAAAACTCTGTGTCAGATGTTTTCTTAAGGGCTTTACATATATTCATTTAAACCTTGTAAATGCAGTTATTATTTTCATCTTACATATTTGGAAACCGATGTGCAGAGAAGTCAAGTTATCTACCCAAGGTCATGTGGGTACTGATTTAGGATTTAACCCCAGAGTCTATCTGGTTAGCCATTTCATAGGTCTCTGTGGTTAACTATTCCCCCACACTATATAACCAATCTTTGTATTTGTTAACTAGTCTGACACGTTCCCTTCTCTTTTTCATCATTTCCTCAAATGCTCTATCTATCATGCATAATTTTTAAACTCACTGCCTATTCTCTGACTTTTTGGGAATAAAACAAGTCATTTTTCTAGGCAGCATGCTGTATTCTTAACTTCATCCTCTCTTTATTTCTAACCCCAGTCTTTAACACATATGTGAGTACCTGATATTGGCTAAATACTAGAAATATAAAGGCAGATATTTTTTTCACTGTAGCTTGTGACCTCTGTTGAAATTCCTCACAGGTGGTCTGGGTGACACAGCTTTGTTTTGTTACTGGTTAGCTTCTGTGTTCCTGGTGATTTCTATGGACGAGAAGCTAGAGTTCTGGAGTTTGGAACAGGCCAGGGTTCTCATCTTAGCAATAAAATATGCTGTGTGATTTGAAGAAAACTAATCTAAAAACACTTCTGAGGCTGTGTGTGTTTATCTGTTAAACGAAGGGCGAAAAATCAACAATTTACTGAATTTTTGTAAAAATTAAATAGTTTATTATGGGTCAAGTAGGTAGCAGAGTGTCTGACACATTGTACATGTGATAAATACACATCTTCCTCCTTCTTTACCAATTTTTTTTCTTTTCTTAGTTATCATAATCACATCATCAAATCCTCTCACATCATCTTTTGCTCTTCTGAGAATAACTTCGAAATATAAATGTTTAATAATGTACAGATCCTCATTATAAGAGGACTTCTTGTACTAAACCATTTATATATTGGTATATATTCCTTAAAGGGTAGAGTAACACCATGAAAAGATAAAATATGTAGAATTTATAGAATTCCACACCTTCTATTATTTACCTTTATTACA
This sequence comes from Perodicticus potto, assembly GCA_963574655.1. NCBI lineage: Eukaryota > Metazoa > Chordata > Mammalia > Primates > Lorisidae > Perodicticus > Perodicticus potto. The sequence goes on along the minus strand of CAUYRH010163760.1, from coordinate 13,152 downwards.
AGTTTAATTACTTTTCTAGACAGTAAAGCTGGAGTTTTAAAACTTGCAGGTCGTTTAGTAACAAAGTTAACCTTCTGAATACAAATGCCTGCACGCCTGCCATTGACCTGTCAGACAGATTAAGAGAATTTGGAATATTTACTCTCACTTAATGGAACAGAACTTTAAAGTCCAACTTAATTTGCCATTTGAATGATTATTTTTCAGGCTTTGCACCAGATTCTCTGTCAGAACCTTGAATACCAGTTAGAGCAACTTACCAAGAAAGGGCAACTCTCGTTAAGAATTACTTTTGCTTTCCAGATAAAGCATGTCTTTAATATGTGAATTTGGCAAAAGCATTTTATTTGACACCTAACAGTCAGGAGGGATTTAGGTTACATATTGTGATTTCTCAGGTTAGCTGATCTTTTGGCCAGCCAGGACTTCCCATTCCTGTTCTCATACAGGGAGGCTGATAGTATCACCCTTCATACAGAAAGTTCATGAAAGAAAACTTTGGTACTAGCAACTCCTAGGTCTACTAGTATAAACAGATAACATTATGTGTAAGAAAGTGCTTTGAAATGTACTAAAATCTGTATTATTTGATCTATTTGAAAGATAGATAGTAGCTTTCAGGTCTCAGTCAGTGTCAGGGACTGCTTGGATGTCCATATGAAATGGTAACATTTTAGTTAATCCTGTGATAAACATTTCAATGGTTAATATCTTTATGGAGTTTATACTTTTAATCCATTGATATATGTTTTTAGGTCCATTCAGACATAATTAAAATTTTATGGAGTTTGGAGTTCTGGGTATAACTTGTCAACTTTTAGGTTTTTCTTTTATTTTTGTAGCCATTATACACTAGTGTGTATACATCCACATAAGATTTTTGTTGAATAAATACCTTAAAGTAAAAAAGAAGAGGAAGGAAAAATGTTCAAAGGCAAGAATAAGAGAGCTCATCTCTATTTCCCCAGAAATTGTGAGAGAAATTCTGACTAATTTCTTTGGCACATATTACCTAAGAATCTCTCAAAGTTCATTCAAAGAGTATTACTCAAGTGGGCAGAAACCTTTGGTGAGATAAGACTCTAAAGACTTCTTGGTTTCCAACCTGATTTACAAAATGCAGAGAAAGAAAGAAGGTAGTAGATCTATTTGGTGTTGGTGGGAAAGAAGCAAGGGCAAATTTGGTAGAAGTTCTAATTAATATTGATCAGTCATGGCAGGAGTTGGTCTCTGGGGTTGAAAGGCCAAAACTGAGTTGTATGAGCCTGGGTTAGAGAAAAAAATCATGGTGTTGTCAGCAGAAATGGAGCAGTCAGGAAGAAAGCCCTGGAGGAGTGGACAGAGGAGGAAAGATGATTAAATTTTCTTCAAATGAACGTTTTTATTGAGGCAAAGGATACGTAAGGAAAAGTACACACACCATTGTTGTATATAAACCATACATGTTTACAAGGTGAGCTCATCCATATCACCAGCCCATGAAATAGATTATTACCCGCAATTCAGAAGCCTCCTTTGTGCCCTTCTCCAAGGAAACGGCTACCATGGCTTCTGATACTATGGAATAAATAGTTTTTCATAGAGAATGTAAACTTTTGCATCTTCTTTCTTTTGCTTAGTATTATATTTGTGAAATTCATTTTTGTTGCTTGTAATAGCAATTCACTCCTTTTCATGGTGTTAGGGTGTTTCTTCAAGGCACATATCCCATCCATATCATTACCATGAATTTAACCTTACCATATCTATTGATGCTTCTGTATTTTTATTATATAGTTGTATATCCACAAACAATATTTTGTATTATTGTATTTTAAAACCATGTAAAAAAGATGTAATATTGGGCTTCTTTTGTTGTGTAATTTGTTTTCTTTTGCCTGGGTGTTAGTACTTACACAGTAGAACTGCCATAGTTCCTACATTGACCACCTCCTTAAATTGACCTAATTTTCATAGACTAGGAACATCAGTACAGTAGGCTAGTTCTTTACATTGACCACCTTTGTATGTTGACCTGTGTGGTACAGTCCCTTGGGTGGTCAACTTACAGAGACTCTAACTCTAATTCACTTGTTCCAGCTGCATATCTTACTACTACTTATCCATTCATTTCCCTAACAATGTTTTTTTTAATAGGTTTTGCATAAAAATGCTTCAATGTTCCTTTTGATGCATATCTCATTGGGCCTGTGGGTGAGAGTTTGTCTAGGGCCCAGGTCAAGGGAACTAATGGCATTTCTGGCAGAACAATTCTTAGTGTGAAAGTGTCCTGTGCATTGTAGAATAGCAAGCTTTTTTTTCTCTTAAGTATGGTACAATGGTACAGACACATGGAGAAATTAATTTATTATACATAATGGAGGCCTTTGGGCATTAGAGCTTAATTTTTTTTTGCTACCTTTGCGAGAAAGATTAGGATTATATGGGTAGGTGTGTAAGAGTCATGGAATATGCACATATTTAATTTTGCTGAATAACAAGTTGCTCTTCAAACTATTTGCTTTTTCTTCATGACTTTAGCAATATTTGGAAATTGCAGACTTAAAAATTATTGCCAGTTTAGTGTATTTGAAAATCATTTTGTAATTTGTTTTTGTACATTTCTGATGACTAGTGCAATTGAGCATCTTTAAGCTTTTTGGTTATATGTTTACTTTTATGTTTCTGTTCATCTGTTTCACACATTTTTACAAAAAGATGTTGTCTTTTTTTGTTAATGATATGTGTTAAAGAAAAAATTATTCTGACACTTGTTAAAATAGAAAGCAAGACCTTATTCAGGAGTATTGCAATAAGGGTTGACTCTATCACAGTAGAGTAGAGAGATTGGGCTCAATCCAAATACAGCAAAGACAGTAGGAATTCATAGCTAATGAGCAGAGTGAGGGGATCGGTGGATGGAAGATTATTAAGAGGAGATGTGAAAGGCAGAGGAATTCTTACTAGACCGCCTTGACAGAATTCTTGCTGAAAGAAGAATGTCACTTGGGGGATGGTGGAAAATGAGGAATTTGGGTGGATATTGAGGGTGATCAGATATCAAAGAGGGGAGATTGTTACAAAACTAATTTAGCAGGATTCTTCTACAAATGGACACAGAAGGATGGACACAGAAGCCCAATGTGGAGGTCTCATTGAGGAGAGGGCTCAGAGGACCCTAACTGAAGTTTCATCAAGGAGAGAGTCTTCGTCATTTGTAGGAGTTTTACATGGGTTCTTCATGCTAATTCTCATAGATTAAAGGGGTTACAAATACATGCTCCAGGTCTGTGATTTCTTTTTTTACTTTTTGTATTATTTTATAAAAAGTTTTAATTTTAGTGTAGTAGACTTTTATTAATACGCTCTTGAAGGTGTCTACTCTTGGAGACTTATTTAAGAAATATTTCTTAAAAAAAGTAAAAAAAGATATTTTTCCATGTTTCTTCTAAAATTTTAAATTTAATTTTTTTATGAGCAATTTATTTTTGTATAAGGATTCTGTTTTTTTTTTCTGTATAGTTAAGCTAGTTATCCTAGCTTCTTGTATTGAATAAATCATATTATCCCCACCATGTATCTATCTAAATGTGGTACGTGGTACCATTCTACAGACACATGGAGAAATTAATTTATTATACATAAAGGATGCCTTTAACTTTCTCTATTTCAATATGTATGTATCTAGGCTTTTGATTCTTTTTCACTTGTCTACTATTGAAAAAATTCCCTTTCCTAATATGAAACTGTGTTAGTTATTGTGTTTTTTAGTAAGTATTGGGTCTCCCAAGACAAGGCCCTTTGCCTTGTTTTTCTTCACTAAAAATTATCTGTGTTCTTCCTTATCAATATCATTTTGAAGACTTTTATTGACACTGCATTGAACTAAGAGATTAATTGAGAGACTGCTGACATCTTTAATGATACTTCAGATTTTCTTTGTTTTTTAGTTGACTACATAAATATCTTTAAAATGTCCTGTTATATTTCTTCCTAATTACTTTGTAGCTTTACAGGTTTCATAAACAATATATTTTCTCCTACTACATTTTTCTAATTGATTGTTACTGCTATTTAGGAACATACTGATTCATATGCTGATGCAGTATTTTGAAATACTTCTGAATTCTGTATTATGTTTATTTTTTGGATATTTTTCTGTATACATAAAAAGCAAATAAGACATTTTTTTCATTCATTCAAATTGTTAAGAGTCCTATTTTTCTTGTCTCATTACATTGGCAGGGACTCACAGTAAGTCCTCACAGAAGCGGTGACAGCTGGTATTTTGTCTTGTTTCTGACTTTGATTAGAATGCTTTTAGTTTAGTAGGTTAATGTCTAGTTTTCTTTTTTAAAAAATAGCCTTAATTTGATTAAGAAAGTTCTCTCATACTTAGAATTTGCCTAGCATTTCTCAGTATTGAATCCAGGTCTGTGGTTTCTCTTTTCACTTTGTTTTCATTATTTTACACAAGTTACTGTGCTGAGAGAGGTGTGGCACACGTCGGGATGGGAAGAGATACAAGGGAAGGGGTCATGGGCACTTCTGTGAGAAAAATAATGCTTGTGTCCATCTTGGAGACTGCATAAGAGGTTAGTAGGTGAAGAAGATTGGGCAATAATAGATTGGGTGCAAAAGATACTTCCAATTAATATATATGTATGTGTATGGATGTAGTTATACATATAGATGTTAGTATTGAGGGCACATATGATTAGGTTACATTATTTTCGCTTGGAAGGTGAAGTACGAAGTCTGAGTTGTAGTTGAGTCCTTCACCCTGGAAGTGTGCTGTATACCCCTACATCGTACCGGGTAGGCGGAAACTGATCAAGTCCCCTCCCGTCCTCCCTCCTTCTTGAATTTAATCATGTTTTTCTTTCATGTGGGCTTGTGGTTGTCGATCTACTATTTTCAGATTGGTACTTAGTACATAGAATATTTACAATTAATATATTTAAACACAGTCTTTTCTAATTTTGAAAAATTTAAGAATGTGTCTTTATGACAAAATGGTTCTTAATCATTCGCCTGGAAAGCTGTTTGATGAAGCGCATTAGCTTTTGCAGCAGAAGAAAAATACAGACCCACCGCATCTCACATGCAACTTAGAGGGGCTCATGAACTCACTGGAGCTCCTCTGTGACCTGCCAGCTGTGATGTGGGGAAATACTTGAAAAAAGTACAAAATGGCCTAGGACAAAGAGTGAGAGCACTGTGGCCACTTTATGCCCACTATGATGTTTAGTTCCTACAGCACCCCCTATTTCTCACAGTTAACTGACAACCAAACTTTTGTGATACAGACCTGCGGTGCACTGAGGACTGTCTGCGTAGTGAAACCTCCTTAATTTTGATTGCTGATTTGTCAGTTGTTCTTGTCTCCCGACTTCTTCTATTCTGCTGATAGGTTGGGCTGTAGAGTATCTTGGCAGCATCTATAAAAGTGGCTTTCAAAACCATTTTTTGGCAAAATTTTGTTTTTAAATGATCTAGAGAAATACTAAATTTTGTCGTCTATTTGATATTCTATATTCATCTTATCCATACCCCGTGGCAGGTTTTCTTAAAGACCCAAACCACACCTGTGTGTGCTTCTAGAGCCCAGTTTGTTAGTGTAAACTCTGGAAAGCAGTAAAACTGCATTTATCCAAACATCATCTATACTAAATTGCTTTCACTAATCAACCAAGACTTATTCCTATTTAGTAGAATTAGTGAGGTTTTACTCAATTAGGCTTGATGTCAAGTTAATTTTTCCCCCATTAGTATAATGAAGAATTGCTGTGTTGTTCTGTCATGTGTGCTGATTGATAAAAAAGTTGGTAATAAGTGCCAGTACATTTTTTTGTTTTGAAAACTAAGGAAAAAAATATGAGCAGTCCAAGTAAATTATTCTAGGCATCAGAAAGGGTTGCTTAATTCTACTATGTAAAAATCTCAGTTGCAAACCAGCATAAGCAATGAAATACTTAAATATACTTTTTATTGCTGGTGGGTCTTTAACATCAGCTTTTTAAAGATTTTTTAAAAATTGCATTATACAGGATGCCCATTTCATAATCCCTGGATTGCTAAATAGGCCTCTTTTGTTTCTATGGCTTCTGCTATTTGCTCATTTAAAATATTTGTATTGTACTCTATTCTTTACACGCTGCATTCTGAAGTTTGGGAGTACTGCGCTAGAACCTGGTAAGTCACTTTTACTCCATGGAGTGTATTATGAAAACTTTGCCAAAGCATAATGTGTTTTAGTGTTGTGATAAATGAGATCTATCTCCCTGAAAGAAACATTTGGGGAGGTAGAATTTATTCTGTATTTTGTGATTTCGTGTTATATTTATGTTCAAAATAAGGATTCTAAATTTGAAAGATTGCAAAGCTTAAGCATCTTGCAAATGAAATGTGGTCTTGCCAAAGTGCTTTGTGAGTTTGGCATTACTGGGTTATGTTACAGTGTTAGCAGATCGTCATTCACCCCACCCCCCAAAAGATATTCCTCTGTAATCGCAGTACTCAGTTTTATTTTATTTATTTTATTTATTTTTTTTTAGAGACAGAGTCTGACTTTGTCATTCTTGGTAGAGAGCTGTGGCATCATAGCTCACAGCAACCTCCAGCTTTTGGGCTTAGGCGATTCTCTTGCCTCAGCCTCCTGAGTAGTTGGGACTACAGGCACCCACCACAACGCCCGGCTAGTTTTTTGTTGCAGTTTGGCTGGGGCCGGGTTTGAACCCGCCACCCTTGGTATATGGGGCCAGCGCCCTACTCACTGAGCCACAGGCGCTGCCCCACAGTTACTCAGTTTTATGTCTGAGGCAAATGTCACATCACAAATACCCATTCATAACTACCACTACTTCACAGATTATCTTAATGAATAGGAAAGAATTCACTTATACTGAATACCAAATAAGAACGGCATCTCCAGGTGTCTATGGCACTCTGGTTTAGTTCAGTGGGATATATAGCCTAATATCATACGGTTACAAATGCTGTGTAGGGGGTTAAATGCGATGTGTAGTGTGTGGTGGCTCACACCTGTAATTCTAGCATTGTGAGAGGCTGAGGTGAGTGGGTTGATTGAGCTCAGGGGTTTGAGACCAGTCTGAGTCATAGGAAGACACTGCTTCTATTAAAAACAGAAAAGACTAGCCAGGCATTGTGTGGGGTGCCTGTAGTCCCAACTGCTTGGGAGGCTAAGGCAAGATTGCTTGAGCCCAAGAGTTTGAAGTTGCTGAGAGCTATAGTGACACCTAAAACATTCAACCCAGGATGACAGAATGAGACACTGTCTCAAAAATAATGAGAAAAGTGGCAATGAGGTGATCTTTGGACCGCTGTGTTAGTTTAGGTGGTCTAGAATGACCTCTTTAAGGAGGACACATTTAAGCTAAAATCCCAATTGTAAGAGGAACTAGCCATGTAAATATTGGGGAGAAGAATGTTATGGCTGAGAAAACAGCTGGTGAAAAGCCTGTAGGAAAGAGTTCGGTGGGTTTTAGGAATAGAAAGATGGTCAAAATCGCCAGGGTACAGTAAATACTGGTATAAAATGACTTTGGAGAACATTCTAGACAGAAATCTTTCTTCAAAGTAGGCATTCCTACATTCTAACATTTATATAGTATTGATAATCTAAATAAACCTTCATTTCCAGAATTGCATTTTATTAAATGTAACAAACTCAGAACAGATCAGTCAAGACAACACTGCAGTTTTCTACCCATGCTTGTGGTCTGTAAAGAACAGTTTATAGGTAGCATAACCTGTTACTGAAAGCTCAAGGATGGTGTTATTTTTCTCCTCAATGATGGGAGCTGTTATTTTGAGCGTGTCTGAAGTGTTAACCGTCCTCAGAACACCTCAAAACATCAGCTCAGTGTGTTCTGCTCCAAACCGGTGGTACTAGACTGACTGGTGCCTTCCGGGCTGGAGGCTGGCACAGAGCCGTAAGACAACCCATTGTTACAGCAACAGGCTACTGAACACAGAAGTTTCTCATTCGATGAACTCGAGTCTCTTGAGTAGTTTCTTGGCCCTTTATTGCTCAGGTTTTCTGTTTTCGAGTTGTGTGGGGTTACTCCAGTCCTCTGATGTCCTCATCTATTTCATCTGTAGTCACAGTGTACGCATCTCGTGGTGTGCAGGAAAGCACTTTGAAAACAATAAGAACAATAAGAAGAGCAACAATTAGTTGCTCTTGTTGCTACTGTATTTTTTTATTTTGCTACTATTTTTATTCTTCTGCAAACTGGGCAAGCTTGTGCCCAATGGCTAGGACCGTAGGGGAATGTCTGGCATCTGGTGACTGGAATGTGATTTTTGGTATTCCACTTTTCCATTTAGTACAGCAAAACACTCTCCCTCTGTTAATTTTAAAAAAAGTTTTTTATTTTTGAACACCAACTAAATGCTAAACTCTTGGCTGAAAGGAAAAATTCTGGTCCTTCTGGGAGATTTGGATATACCTTGTCAATGTTCAGTCATTAAGAAATGGCAAACAGGCGGCACCTGTAGCTCAGTGAGTAGGTGCCAGCCACATGCACCGTGGTTGGTGGGTTCGAACCTGGCCCAGGTCAGCTAAAATAACAATGGCAACCACAACAAAAACATAGCCAGGCATTGTGGCAGGCATCTGTAGTCCCAGCTACTTGGGAGCTGAGGCAAGAGAATTGCTTAAGCCCAAGAGTTTGTGGTTGCTGTGAGCTGTGATGCCATGGCACTCCACCAGGGCAACAGCTTGAGACTCTGTTTCAAAAAAAAAAAAAAACAAAAACAAGAAAGAAATGCAAACAAACAGACAACAAAACAATATGTGTGCTGAATTTTATATATTATTGCTGAATCAGTTGGGAATTGATTAATGAACTTTTTGTGCACACTCTTTCCATGTTGTGTGTAAATGTCCTTGTGTTTGCTCTTTGGAAACATTAGAATAGATGCTTCATGGGACAGTGATTTGTGACCATATCATGAGAGAAAATGTACTTTGATTACATCTTTATTTATTCAGTCAACAAATATGAGTCACTGAGTGCCTGCAGTGCTCGATTCTGGGCAGACAGGAGTGAGCAATACGGAAAATAAAATCCTGCATCTCCTAGAGAGGACAAGATTAGCTTGTTGTGAGAGGGATTCAAATCCTGTATAGCTTACCATTGTGCCCATTAGGTAAGCGCTTACTAATCCCCCACCTTTCCACTCTCTGCCCTCCCCCCACTTGAATTTCAATGTGTTTTTTTCTCGTGGGGGATTATCTCTTGGTCTTATATTAGTACTGAGTATGTTAGATACTTGCTTTTCTATTTTTCTGATACTTTACTAAGAAGAATGTTCTTCAACTCCATCCAGGTAAATTCAGAAGATCCAAAGTCTCTGTGTTTTTATGGCTGAATAGTATTCCATGGTACACATGTACCGTTGTTTATTAATCCACTCATATGTTGATGAAACACGTGAAAAAATGCTCATCGTCCCTAGTCATCAGAGAGCTGCAAATCAAACCCCGTGAGATATCACCTAACTCCAGTAAAAATAGCCCCAGTCACAAAGTCCCAATGCTGCAGATGTGGAAACGCATGTGGACAGAAGAGAACCTCTTAAACTGCTGGTAGGATTGCAGACTAACACAGCCCCTCTAGAAAGACGTACAGAAAATACTCACATAGCTAAAAGTAGACTTTCGATTTGATCCTGCAATCTCATTACGAGGTATCTACCTAGAAGAAAAAAATTATTTTGTCATAAAGACATTTGCACTAGACTAAACAATTTTCTTTTCAAATTTCAATAGATTCGTGAGTCTAGGTGCAGTTTCACTGCGTGTATATATTGTATGGTGGTGAAGTCTGGACTTTTACTGTAGCCGTCACCTGAATAGTGTACACTGTACCTATTAGGTAATTTTTCACCCTTCTCTTCCTCCCATCCCCCAAACTTGGAATCTCCAGTGACTATTATTCCACTCTGTACAACCATATGTGCCCATAGCTTAGCTCTTAGTTGTAAATGAAGACATGCAGTGTTTTATTTTTCATTCCTGAGTTACTTCACTTAGGATAATGGTCTCCAATTCCATCCATGTTTCTGCAAAAGACATTATTTCATCCTTTTTTTATGACTGAATAGTAGTAGTCAATGGTGTATACATACCACATTTTTTTTGTACACTCATTGTTGATGGGCACTTGATTCCATGTCTTTGCTATTATGGATTGTGCTGTGATAAACATATGAATGCTGGCATCTTTTTGATGTAATGATTTAATTTCCCTTTGGGCAGGTCTCCAGTTGTGGAATTGTTGGATCAAAGGGCAGACCTATTTTTAATTCTTTGAGAAATCTCCATACTGTTTTTTCATAGAGATCGTGCTAATTTATATTTCCACCAACAGTGTATAAGCATCCCCTTTTCACCAGATCTGCACCAACATCTTATTTTTTGACTTTTTAATAATAACCATTCTGGCTGGAGTAAGGTTGTAACTCATTGTTGTTTTAATTTGCATTTCACTGATGCTTAGTGATGTTGAGCATTTTTTCGTATGTTTGCTAGTCATTTGTATATTTTTTTTGAAAATGTCTGTTGATGGCATTTGCCCACTTGGGATTACTTGTTTTTCTTGATGAGTTGTTTGAATTCCGTGTAGATTCTGGATGTTAGCCTTTTGTCAGATTCATAGTTTGCAAATATTTTCTCCCATTCTGAAGGTTGTCTGTGTATTCTACTGGTTATTTCTTTTGATGTACAGAAGCTTTTTAGTTTAATTAAGTCCCATGTATTTACTTTTGTTTTTGTTGCATTTGCTTTTTGGGATTTTAGTCATAAATTCTTTGCCGAGGCCAATGTCCAAAATACATTTTCCTAGGTTTTCTTCTGAAATTTTTATGGTTTCAGATCTTACGTTTAAGACTTTAATCCATCTTGAGTTAATTTTTGTATGTGGTGAAAAATAGGGATCCAGTTTCATTCTTCACCATTTATTGAATAGATGTCCTTTCCCCAGTGTATGCTTTGTGTAGATCTTTAATTGGGGATATAGATAGCCTAAGTTTCTCATCAAAGAAGGAACCAAGGGAGGGTGGCTCCTGTGCCTCAAAGGAATAGGGTGCTGGCCCATATACCGGAGGTGGTGGGTTCAAACCCAGCCCCAGCCAAAAAACAAAAAGAAAGAAATAGCCAAGGGAGTAAATATCCTGATCTTTCTCTCCTCCTTTCTTTAGTTTATTAGTACTTTTTATCTGGAACTATCTTTAATTCAGGGGCATGCAGCCTATTTGACAGAGTTCATACAGGTCTTACGGAGTAGAGAACTGGGAAAAGCAGTGTAGAAAGCAAGTCTGGAGGGGGAAATGGAAAATATATGAAATATTCTACTCCTTTTTTCCTACCTGCCTCCACTCATGTCCTTCACGTGAGTGACAAATGTGTGTTCCCAACACAGGAGAGGCACAAAATCCCATGAACTACTATGTCGTGTGTGATGTCTTTTCAGTAGCATTGTAACTTAAAACTAAAATATTAGTATTCTTTATATAAAATACTGGGAGATGGGTAAGGGATGCAATCTCTAAGAAAAGATGCAATTTAGATGTATTAAATTATAGCTGCTCCTTACTTCTAGCTCAGTGGTTCTCAACCTTCCTAATGTTGTGACCCTTTAATATAGTTGTGGTGACCCCCACACGTGAGGAGCGGTGTCTCGGTTCCTAAGACCATCAGAAATATGTGTTTTCCGGTGGTCTTAGGTGACCCCTGTGAAAGCGGAAAGGGTTGTTCCACCCCCAAGGGGGTCATGACCTACAGGTTGAGAACCACTGTTGCTGGTCATGAGGCCTAAGCTGGCTGTTATAGGGCGTCTTACACACTATACCTTCTACTTACCTCATTGTCTGGCACCATCTTGACTGCATGGGTTTTTTTTCCACCTAGGACAATACAAGCCTTCATTTCTGTAAGACCTGCATCCTTGGTGCTCCTGTTTTTGTTGTTGTTCTTCCTTGACCAGGACTCTTGAGAAGGGAGTACTAAGAGGTATTCAGCTGAGTTCTAAGCTTTGTCCTTGTCCTCATTCTGTAGCAGATAAATTTCCCCTGAATATTTGGTGCCATTATCCTAGTCTGTGTAGTGTCTTCCTTATCTATTTGTTGGTTTAGGGCATAAAGAACCTCAAGTTGCCAGGGGTTTAGTCTCCATTTCCAATGAATCAAAAAATGACCATGTTTTCTGGTGGAAGCATCACTCCCTTGAATGTTAGGGCCTTCAAATCCACCAAGCCCAAGGTTTGGGGGACCAGGAAATAAGAATTATTAGGTGGATTATTAGGTATAAAAGTAAGATGGTGGCCAGGTATGATGGCTTGTTCCTGTAATCCCTGTACTTTGGGCAGTTGAAATAGGAGGATTGCTTGAGGCCAGGAGTTTGAGACTAGGGTAGGCAACGTAGTGAGACCCTGTCTCTACAAAAAATAAAATCCTAGCTGGGTGTGATGTTGTGTATCTGTAGTCCTAGGTACTCTGGAGGCTGAGGCGATAGGATTGCTTGCTCCCAGGAGTTTCAGGCTGTGGTGAGCTATGATCACTTCACTCAATTTGCAACTGCACTCCAGGCTGGGTGACAGAGTGACAGAGCAAGACTCTGAATCAAAAAAATATGGAACACTCCATTTTTACCTCCATGTATTTTCTACAGCACAAATGGAGCTGGCACTATACATTTGGCTGCTGGTATGAGGTGGATGTTGACAACTTATGGACAGAACTCCAACCTCTCAGAGTGCTATCTCTTGCCTTGCAACCTGGCTGGCTTCATCAGGGCATTTTATAGTTCTGTCAAGCTGGTTGCTTCTGTGAGGAAGCAATATGATCCAAAAATTTAATGAATTGAGCCCATTGTCTCACTTCCTTTCCTAAAAAATGATTAGTTCTTAAAATATGGTTCCTGGATCAGCTGGGAACTTAATAGAAATAAAATCAACAGGCCCCACTTTTGAATTGGAAACAGTGGGGACACACCCCAACATTCTATGGTTTAATAAGCTCTCCAAGTGATTCTGATGAACATTAAAGTTTGAGAACCTCCAAGCTGAGTCTGGAGGCTTCTAAGAGAAGTATGCAAGATGATCTGAAAGAAAATATTATAACTGCATATTGCATATTCTCCTTTGC
>CAUYRH010163759.1:0-12653 GCA_963574655.1 Perodicticus potto | reverse complement strand
TTGGTGGGTGGGGTTTTCTAAGGTTGGTGTGTGTTTTGATTTGAGGGAGGGGTTGTTTAATTCGTGGGTGTGTGTGTTTAATTGAGGGGGTGGTGTATGATTCAGTGTGCGTGGTGTTTTCTGGGTGGGCGTGGTGGATTCAGCAGTGGGCGTGGGGAATTCTGGGGGGCGGGGTGGATTCAGGGAGGGCGGGGTGAATTCCGGGGGGCGGGGTGAATTCAGCAGAGGGCGTGGTGAATTCAGGGGGGCGTGGTGGATTCAGGGAGGGCGTGGCGAATTCAACGGAAGGAGAGCGTGGTGGATTCAGGGAGGGCGTGGTGAATTCAGCAGAGGGTGTGGTGATTCAGGAGGGGCGTGGTCAACTCAGGGGGGCGTGGTAATTTCAGCGGAGGGGCATGCTGAGTTTGCGGGAAGGGTGTGGTGGCGAAGGATGGTAGTGGGCAGTTTGGAGGTTGGAGGAGGAATGGGACCGGGATGAGTGTTTTCGAAGGCCTGAAGAAGGCAAAAATGGAGACAGGAGCATCAGGAAGAAGCCCAGGGCAGCGGCAGATTTGCGGGGGATACAATTCAGTACACAGCACATTCTCCCCCCCATACACTCAGAATGTAGGTCACTGGTGCTGAAGACCAGGGTCAGCTCTCCTGGGAGGGGCTGGCCAGGAGGACGGAGGATGCCCCGGAGCCCTGTGACAACACGTGTCCTACACGTGTCCGTCGAGAACAGCCACCCCAGCGAGTGTCCCTCGGCTGATGAATGGATAAGGCACATGTGCGTACATGCAGTGGGACACGGAAGGAAATTCCGCCATGAGCTTCTCCAAGGAGAGCTTGAGGACATGGTGCTGAGTGACACACGCCAGGCGGATGTGGTCTGATTCCACTCACTTGAGACGCCCACAGTAACCGAGTTCATGGGGGTAGAATGGTGGTTGCTGGGAGGCAATGGGGAGAGGGCGAAATGGGAGTTGTTTAGTGGACACTGAATTTCAGTTTAGTGTAATGAAAAAGTTCTAGGGTTTGGTTATATGCCAGTGTGAATACTGCTTAACTTAGAAATGGGGTTGGGATGGTCATTTTATGTTATGTGGGTTTTTTAAAAATCACAATTAAAAAAAGAATAGCCTACCCCTTCCCCTAGAGTAGTCATCAGGGGCCGCCTAGCGGGTGAATCTCCTCACCCTTTGGGTCCCGTTTGAACTGCCCCACCTGACTTTTAATGGCCACCCTCCTTGTCCCTCTGCAGTCACCCCCTATCCTCCTAGGTCAGTGTGCAGAGGCTGCTGTAACAAAATGCCAGGGACTGGGGGACTATGCAACACTCCCAGTTGTGGAGGCCAGGAAGTCTGAGGTCAGCATGTTTGGGCTGTGGCTAGGGCCTTTTCCTGGCTTTTAGAGGGGCAGAGCCTTTCTGCCCTGTCCTCACATGGCAGGGAGCAGGCACTCTGGCCTCTTGTAAGGACTCTAATCCCGTGAGAGGGCTCCATCCTTACAACCTCTTCTAAACCTGATTACCCACAAACACCTCACCTCCACATACCATCCTCACACTGGGGTTAGGGCTTCAACATGTGACTTTGCGGGGGACACAATTCAGTACATAGCACATTCTCCCTCCCATACACTCAGGAATTCAAAGAAGCACAAATGCCTTCTGTTCCCTGCCTTGGAAACCCTGTTCCTTCTTCTCTATCCAAGCATCTTATGCCATCTTGGGAACACCTGCCCTGTTTCAACCAGCTCCCCCAAACCCTGCAGTGCAGATACCACCTGGGGCCTCTCATTCTTCTGGGTCTTCTACCCAGGACTGGGGCCAGGTGGCTCGCCCTTGTGGCCTCAATGCAAGTGTAATGTGACTGTGTGTGCAGCTTGGGCTCGCTCTGGACCCGGGCTCCAGAGAGTCAGTGGCAGAGCAGCATTTCTATTATCCCGCAGTAATTGGAGTTTTGCAGGCTTGGGATTAGTGCTAATGGAAAGCAAATGAGCTAAGAATCAAGAAATAAGCACTTGAACAGCCAGCATCACTCAGGAAAGCGAAGAGGCTATTATGCCACTTTATGTGGATAGAGATCATCATTTGTAGAAAGATCTGCGTTGTTCTTACCCGCCCAGAGAAACGACACCCCCAGGCTGCCTGGTGGCCCTGCCCTCCCTGCCAGGGGCCTCACCTGCAGCACACGGCCAAGCTGCCCCCGGCAGGACAGAGATTTGATTCTGCCTTCCCAGCCCACTTTCTCTCTGGTACACAAAGCTCAGAGAAGCTCTGGGAGCCCAAAGCTGTGCCACATGACCTCCTGTGTGCGACGTGCTGGCCTTCTCGCTAACCATACACGGCCCAGAGAACAGGCAGTGACAGACCTGCCATGGATTGCTTGGGTGAGGAGCTTGGAACAGTGGCCTTTGGTGGCTGCACAGAGTGACGTGTCCCAGGCTTGGCTGACCCCTGGTCTGCGGGCTCGTCTTGCCCTCTCTTGTCATGGGGTGGTGTCAGCTACCATCCATTTACATGAGGGCCTTTACTCCACGGATCACGTCACCTTCTTCTCAGTGGCTAAAAGGCAATTTAATATGCAGGAGTGCTGCTGGAGCAGCCTAAGGTTATGACACAAGGAAATGAAAAAAAAATCTGAGCCCAGCTCTGCCCTTCACGTGTCCTCCTGAGAGCTGTGCTGCCATCGGGCAAGGATGACGCAGGCATGAAGCGGGTGCACTGTGGTTCTTGGGCTGTTTGCAGGGACCTGCTGAGATGCACGGGAGTTCTCGTGTTCAAGTTGGTCCAGGGGCTTAGGGTTCCCCTCCCTTGCTCTGGCAGATGCTAGGACATGTCCAGACAGCCCCAGAGTAGGAGGAAAGAGAGGGGAACAGAAACCCTGTAACTTAGCCACTCACTGTGACTCCCTCACTTAGCCATTAAATGTCACTACGGCCCGTCCACGCAGGGGAGAGAACCTACCTCTAGCAGCAAAAAAAAGGTGATGAAATGAAAGAAGTCGTGAAATGACATTTTTTGTTTCTTTTTCCAGCAGGCCCGTCATATCTCCTGCATGGAGGAAAATTGCTTTCTGTAAATCTTGGTCCAACAGAACAAAACACCTATTTCTTTCCAGTTGGGGAGACAGCCATTCTCTTCGGCATAATGAAGGGATCGTAAGCTGTGACTTTTACAAAGTCTGGGGGAAACCAATCTGCAATCTTGACAGATACGATCTTTCCAGGATGCACCGTCCGTTTTCTGCAGCGAGAGACCTCAATTAATTTATGAGGAGGACAGCAGGATGTGACCTCTTGTGCAGAGTGTAGGTGGAGCTGTCCCTGCCTGAATTTATGTTCTGGTAATTTAAAAAGATTTATTTTAAGCTTTTCTTTCATTTTGAGAGTAGATTAAAATTCTAATGGAAACCATTTGTATGCGTTTGTTGAATTGAATAGTATTTATGGCTGTGTAAAAAAATGCTGCAAAATTCTGGCGATAATAAAGTCAGTGAAGCAGGAATAAGTGTAAAAACAGGAAGGAAACACTCAATAGAAACCATACTGTATTATACAGGCGTAATGAGGGAGGGAAGCCGAGCAGAACGGGGCAGGGATTAGGCCCCCGGATGGGATAGTTTTCCTTATTTAGTGTAAGGTTTTTATAGCTCTTTTATGACTTAAAACCAAATTTAAATTTTAAAGCAGGCCAGCTCAATCCTCACAAGGCCTCATGGCCACATCGCTCTCTCCCAGCACCCCTGAACTCCTACCAGCCGTCAGGACAAGCAGGCAGGAAAGAAAACCGAAGCAGCCGCTCAGAGAAAGTCCGTCCACCGATGGCATTAAATAGGATGTATTAACCAGGAGGCAGAGGGCAGGTGCGCAAAGCAAGATCCTGAGCTCAGAGGTGTGATGCAGGTGGGTAAGGGCAGTTCTGGCCCCTCTGGACAAGACCAGGAGGTCAGAGGTCTCGGGGTGTCAGGTGCACCCCTGACATTCAGGTTCATTGCCTTTGCTGGGAGAGAGAGAGGTGCAAGGAACCCAAGCCTGGTGGGTCACAGCACTGAGTAAGGAGAAAATGGAAATTTCCTGAGAGCCCCCGCCCTGTTCCTGCTGCTCCCTGCAGCTGTTGTTTTATTTTAACCAGAGATGCACGGATGTCACAAAATGCCTTACATAGGATGCCTTCCAGTGGAATCGTGCAATAGCAGATTTCACAGAGGCCAAGTGGTATTGCTGGGGACAGAAGGAAACCCGCGTGGAAAATAAGAGTAACGTAAGGAAGTTCTGTTCAAGATTGCACGGAAGCCTGACATGCGGGAGTTCCAGCCCAACAGTGTTGTCCTGCCGACGCGCGGGCCCGTCTCCGCCCTGCGAGTGTCACCAGCCTGAGAGTCCGGTCACTGCTGCTACAATTCATTCAGGACAATTCATGTCCTACAATTCATGTCCTACAACCCATGCCATGAAATGGGTCTGTCTGGTCAGCTGTGTACCCCTGGCTTCTAGCACAGTGCTTTGCACGCACTAGGCACTCAATGCATACGTGTTGGGCTAAACAGATATGTTCCAGGCCCTGTGGATGCAATACAAGTGGGACCAAGTCCCTTCTGTAAACAGCTGCCGGCCGGGACTGGGGAGAAAGGACCTGCCCCGAGTGAGCACTCAGCATTGGGCTACAGCTGAGTATCATTCACCAGGGCCAAGTTTTCACAGGTGCTTTCTAGTAACTGTTATTTTTGAGACAGAGTCTCACTCTGTTACCCTGCCTAGAGTGCCATGGTGTCATCACAGCTCACAGCAACCTCAAACTCCTGGGCTCAAGCAATCCTCTTACCTCAGCCTTCCATGTAGCTGGGACTACAGGAACCCACCATGATGTCTGGCTAGTTTTTCTATTTTTAGGAGAGATGGGATCTTGCTCTTGCTCAGGCTAGTCTCGAAATCCCGAGGTCAAGCACCTGAACTCTCCTCCTGCCTTGGCCTCCCAGAGTGCTGGGATTACAGGTGTGAGCCCCCATGCCCACCCCTATTAACTGTTCCTTGCTCTGAATATTCCATCACATCTTTCTGTAATTTAATGGAATTCCTCCTATATGCCAAACACTAGGACTTTTACCAGTGTCTATCACTGTGGGATTCCCAAGTTAATCCTAGAAAGCAGACCACATTATTGTCATCATCCCATTCATAGCCGAGGAAAGCGGAGGATGTGCTGTAACAACTGTGGGAGAGGCGGAGGTGGACTTGTACTCGATGGTAAGTCTGCTTGTGGTTCATTTGCTCATCTGCTCAGCACCTACTGACCGGGCGTCCTCTGTGCCTGGCGCCAAGCAGGGGAAGTGGAGAGGTCACAATACCTCCTTTCTCTGCCCTGCAGAAACTCATAAACAATGTGGAAAACCCTTATGTAAACGACAAATTGCTGTGTGGGATGCCAGGCGTTATGATGGCAGGGTGGGAGGTGTGGACGTACTTGACCACACCAACTCCACAGGGGCAGGAGCCGGTGGAACAAGGTTTTCCAGAGGAGGGACACTGGAGCTATTCCTAGAAAATGAATGCTTTCACCAGGACAACTACAGGAAGGCCAAAGGTGGGAAGGTCTGCCCTCACCCCTCGTCAGTGATGCCTTCCTGCTGTCCTCGTATAAAGATCAGACTCGTCCTCCTTAGCCACAGCACAAGGCCATGTGCCATCTCTCATGTGCTAGGCTGAGCAGTGGCTTCCCACACGTACACCCTCCGGTCCCGGGAATCTGTGAATATGTTACCTTACACTGTGGCAAAATACTCTACAAACAGGATCAAGTTCAAGATCTTGAGATTTTAAGAAGATGCTGTTGGGATATCTAGGTGGATCTGACATAGTCACAGGCATCCTTACGAGGCAGGAGGTCAGGGGGAAGGGAAGATGCCGGCTGCTGTGAAGTCAGGGGCCACAGGAACCCCCAGGAAGCTGAGAAGGGCAAAGAAACGGACTCTCCTGAGTCTCCAGAGGATGCAGTTCTGTTGACCGCTTGATTTGAGTCCTGAAAGACTCACTTTGAATGTCTGTGTTCTGGAACTGTAAGATAATACATTTGCTGCACTTTCAGCCACAAAGTTAGCGGTCATGTGTTATGACAGAAATGGGAAGCAGAATATGTATCTGTTGGTATGTGTCTGTTTCCCATCCTCCTCTGCTGGAATGTGAATGCCATGAGGCCAGGGACTTTGTTTTGTTGACTGTTGTATCCTTGGTGCCTAGAACTGAGCCTAGTGGGAACAGCACATAGTAAATACTTGTTGAGGGTAGGCGGGGTGTGGTGGCTCACGCCTGTAATCCCAGCATTCTGGAAGGCACATGTGCTCAGGAGTCTGAGACCAGCTTGACCAAGAGTGAGACCCTGTCTGTACTAAGAATAGAAAAACTAGCTGGGTATTGTGGTGGGCACCTATAGTCCCAGCTACTCGGGAGGCTGAGGCAGGAGGATCACTTGGACCCAGGAGTTTGAGGTTGCTGTGAGCTATGATGCCACGATACTCTACCCAGGGTGACAGAGCGAGACTGTCTCAAAAAATAAAATAAGATGAGATAAAATAAGTAAATACATATGTGTTGAAGGAAGGCAGACAGAGAGAGCCAGTTTCAGGAAGGGCGTCTACTGCGTGGATAGGGCCTGGGGTATGAAAGATCTGAAGTGCTTGCTGGTGGACATGATGCCTTGTGAGCTGAGCAGGGGATATGGAGGAGACATCGGGGGTGGGGAGCAGAGGCTGGAGCACTTTATGCTTACACAGAAGCATGATCATATTGCACTTCTTGCTTTTTAATTAGTTTTAAGAAATGATTTTCCTGGTCATTATTAAAAATTGGAAATACACAGAAACAAGGACAAAAATGTGAAAATCTCTCAATCCCTAATCTTGGAGTTAGCCAAGATTCTTGTTTTCAAGTATTTCTCTCTTCAATATCGGGATTTTTTATACTTCTTTGCAACTGGCTTGCCCTCATGTAATGTGAATTTCCCCATCTTATTAAATATTATCCTAAAAGATAGTATTTAGTAACTATGCAGATTCTGTCATACAAGCATAACTAAGTTTGTGTAACCAATTCTCTCTAACTGGACAGTTCTTTCATTCCCCTGATATTTTGTGATTGTGAGGAAACTGCTAGTGCTTGGCGTGCAGTAGGCGTTCCATACGAGTGAACGAATGAAAGCCTCAGAGAACATTCTCAGCTGTAAATCTTTGTATGTGTGCCTAATTGTTTCTTTAGAAAAAAAAATGCTTGCAAGTGAAAGTGTTGGGTCAAAGGCTGTATTTTTTTTAATGGCTTTTGATACATACGGGCCAAATTGCCTTTCAAAAAGGTTGTAAAGATTATAACCTCACTGGCAACATATGGGTGCATAATCGCACTGCACCAATGGTGGTATTGTAATTTTTAAAGGCTGTGTTTGCATTTTAGAGACGTTTCCATGGGGACAGGAAGGTGGGAGTTACGGGGTCTTGTGAAGTCCTGGCAGACAGTGGTGAGAACATCCGCTACAGCAATGGAGGTTTTGTCAGAGAGAAGACAGATCCCAGAGTTGCATGGGATGGAGACGGCCGACTTGACAGCAGAGGGCGGAGAGCGGTGTTGATCCTTAGCCTTCTGCCTCAAATAGAGGATTCTTTGTTATAAATGACAAGAAACCCACTATTCAAGGTCATGGTCATGGGGCAGCTCACTGGGTCATAGCTAAGGCACTAGAAACACTGGACCCAGCATCATTTTGGAGTCTGACAGGCAGAAAGGAATGGACGGTATCTCCTCAAAGTATATCTGTCTGGGGATCATACCAGTTAAGGTTCCAATTCCAGGAGAAAGTGTCCCTCTGGTCTGCTTTGGGTCAAGTGTTCATCCTGTGGATAGGGACAGGTGTCACTGTCGTTGACAGTGCTACCAAGAAGAGGGAGAAGTCTCTAGGGTTGCCAGCAGACTATTTTTTTTTTCCTTTTTTTGAGACAGAATCTCACTATGTTGCCCTTGGAGGAGTGCCGTGGCGTCACAGCTCACAGCAACCTCAAACTCTTGGGTTTAAGCAAGTCTCTTGCCTCAGCATCCTGAGAAGCTGGGACTACGGGTGCCCACCACAATGCCTGGCTATTTTTTTGTTGTAGTTGTCATCATTGTTTAGCAGGCCTGAGTGGGGTTTGAACCCACCAGCCCCAGTGCATGTGGCTGGCGCCCTAACCATTGAACTATGGGCGCTGAGCCCGCAGACCATTTATTGTAAGTAAATCCCAGGCATGCAAAAATCCAAGGCGGACCTCTCCACGGCAGCAGGGATACGGAGATGGGGTGATCTGGAGCTCATGAGTCTGCTGCTTCCTGTGTCGAACAGGTCCTACTTATATTCCAGTCTTTCCTTGAACACAAGCATGACTCCTTTCCAGGAAGAAAAGGAAATGGGAAGGAGAGAGGTAGGAATCGCCCTTTCTGACCTTATGTGGTGGGGGATCCTGGCACGAGTCCCCTGAAGCCAGAGCCCTGTGCCACCAACCCCCAGTATTCTGTTTCCTCTCTCCTGCCACAAAGCTGCTTCCGGGAGCAGCTGCCTGTCCAGAGATGATGTTCCCCAGCCCTATTTGCCATGGGTGGGAGTCATATGGCAAGTTTTCTCCAATGTAAAGTCCATGGCCAGGGATGTTTAGGAGCAGGTGTGCTGGGGAAAGTAGCATCTGAGCCAGGACCATCCCTGTTGGACTGTTACATGAGTGAGAAATAAACTTTGAGTATGCTGCACCATCAACTTGTTGGGGCTTATTTGTTACTGCAGCTAACTAAAAACTTCCTACTAGAGGCCTGAGAAGAATTAAACAAGCCAGGTGGAAAGGCCCCATAGGATTCTAGAGTAACATTTTTTTTTCTTTTTTGAGACAGAGTCTCATTCTGTCACCCTGAGTAAAGTGCCATGGTGTCCTAGCTCACAGCAGCCTCAAACTCCTGGGCTCAAGTGATCCTCCTGCCTCAGCCTTCCAAGTAGCTGGGACTACATGTACCCGCCACCAAGTCCGGCTAGTTTTTCTATTTTTAGTAGAGACAGGGTCTCCCTCTTGCTCAGGCTGGTCTCCAACTCCTGAGCTCAGACAATCCACCTGCCTTGGCCTCCCAGAGTGCTGGGATCACAGTGAGTAACATGATTTCTAAAAATGTAGGGAATAACTCAACCATTCCACTGCTGGGTGTACACCCAAGAGAAATGAAAACATACGGCCACGCAAATCTTGCAGAAGAGTGTTCATAGGAGCACTATACATGACAGCCCAAGAGTGGACGCCAATGGACGCGTGGATGAGTCAAATGTGGGCTGCACACAACCCTGTCGTGTTCCTTGGTGGTGAAAGTGACAAAGTACTGATAGATGCTGTAACTACAGATGAACTTGAACACTTGCGTAGGTACAGAGGACCGCACGTGGTATGATTCGCCTTACACGAAATCTCCAAGATAGGCAAATCTACAGAAACAGAATAAGTTGATGGCTACCTGGTGGGAGGGGTGCAGGGTGGGGAGTAGGCTGGGAGGAAATAGGGAGTGTCTGCTCATGGAGTTTCTTTTTGGGATGATAAAATGGAAAGGCCTCAGGAGTGATGGTTGCTCAACTGAATATACTAAAGGCATGGAATTGTTTCTATATGGGGTAGACATAAAGTTCATGTGCAATTTAAATAGTTTAACATAGTGTATCGCACACGAACTTTATGGACACCCTGTACTTTAAGCAGGTAAATTGTATGGCACGTAAGTGATACCTCAGTAGAGCTATGTTTTTTTAAAAAGAGATGAATGTAGGGAATAACAACAGAATGTGGTAATGGGAAGTAAGGACCCCATGGGAACGATCATCCCCACTCATTCTAGCAACACAGTTTTTAAATTGTGTTGCTAGAGGGCCAAAGAAAAGCAAAGCAACAGCTTCCAAATGAAAACAGAGCTGTGTCCCAGCTCTAAACAAATAAACTCAGTACTTGCTTCACAGAGGGAGGTGAAGACTAATTGGATTACATAGGATAACAAAGTTTTATTTCCAAATAAAATATGAAAATGAAGATCAGAAGACAACTGACCAAGGGCCAGCCCCCAAAGGGTTCCCACAGGCCATTGGCCTTTGTTGGCAAAAGTATTAAAGATAAAACAAACCCAAGATACCGCACGAGAAATTGAAATGGAGAGAAAAATGAGCTCATCAGACCCAGGAGGATGGGACACGCGGCATGTGTCACCAGATTGTGTGATTGCTCGAGCTGACATGAACCCAGACACCCAACAGAGTCTCAGAAGGAAAATGCCATTTTGAAAAAGCAAGAAGTGCTCTGCCTTGGCAGGTGTGGTTCCGTGTCTGAAAATTATTTTCACTTGAACAGAAAGAAGAAAACAACAAAGCCAGTGGGCCTTTCAAATATTTTACCCCGAATTCATACTCGGAAAGGACAATAAGAAAATGGAACCCATAATGACTGGTGAAAACTTATCACCATTCACCAGTGGAGGTAAACAACTGGCAAAATGTTGGTGCCTTAAATTTTGGAGAACTTTCTCTTGCCTGCCCAGTCTACAAATCCCAGACCTTTTAATTCCTCCATTGTCAAGTGCCTGGAACGCTGAGCCTTCTGAACCCCAGGCTGGCTGAAAGATTTTCTGTTTTGCAGTATTAGCCAATAATTAGAGCAGTGATTTTCAACTGGTGTGCCATGAGAGGATCTTAGGTGTGCCTCAAAAATTATTAAAGATCGGGCAGTGCCTGTGGCTCATCGAGTAGGGCGCTAGCGCCATATACTGAAGGGGGCGGGTTCAAACCTAGCCTTGGCCGAACTGCTAAAACAAAAATAGCCGGGCATTGTGGCGGGCACCTGTATTCCCAGCTACTCGGGAGGCTGAGGCAAAAGAATCGCCTAAGCCCAGGAGTTGGAGGTTGCTGTGAGCTGTGTGACTCCACGGCACTCTGCCGAGGGCGATAAAGTGAGACTCTTTCTCTACAAAAAAAAAAAAATTATTAAAGATCATTAATCAAATTATTTTCGAAAGAAATTCAAAGCACAGTAAATATATTCTATTGTTTACTTTTATTTTTTGACCAACATAATTTAAGTGTGCTGCCGAAGTCGAACTATAGGTTCAAGTGTGCTATGAAATGAAATAGATTGAAAACCCCTGATTTAGATGCTGATGAGCAGCTCGGCGCCTGTGGCTCAACGGGCTAAGGCGCCAGCCACGTACAACTGAGCTGGCGGGTTCGAATCCAGCTCGGGCCGCCAAACAACAATGACGGCTGCAACCAAAAAATGGCCGGGCGTTGTAGCGGGCGCCTGTGGTCCCAGCTACTTGGGAGGCGGAGGCAGGAGACTCACTTAAGCCCAGGAATTGGAGGTTGCTGTGAGCTGTGATGCCGCGGCACTCTATCCAGGGTGACAGCTTGAGGCTCTGCCTCAAAAAAAAAAAAAAAGATGCTGATGAGTATAAATAAGAAAACCTGGAAGGTTTCTGGCAGAGACAGAGACAGAGACGGGCAGCATTGATAGGGAATCACAAGCTCCAGGAGAGAAGAAAAAGACTAGCATTGCTCCTACCTGAGAGGTCAAGGACTGAAAATAAAAGATTATTCCGAAACGGGAAGGAAAAGAAACGGAGTCCATGTTCTGGGTGGGCCACGTCCGCCTTTATTTCCACCCAGGTGCGAGAGAGCTGAGTCGGAGAGGGGAGTCAGCACCGGGTTAAGGTGGGTGGGAATTGAAAGGGTGGGAGGGGTAGGGTCTGGTCTCTTCATGGGAGGTCCCCCTGTTTGACTGTGTCAGTCCCAAGCACAGAACTTTATGGGTCTTGTAGCCTTTTTTCTCTTGAGAAGACGCTTCTCACCGTCTGCTCGCCGCAGTTCCCCTTTATCACAGAGGAAGGAACAGGGGACATGTCGGGTTTTTCTGTCCTCTTGCACTCTGGCAGGTCAGGTGTGATTTTACAGATGAGGGGCTGGGACTTGGGAATGTTGATTAACTCTCCCGTCCCCCACAGTGGCTGCCAGGGTCTGACTCTAAATTCATTGTCTTTCCATTGCTCCCTGTGGCCTCCTGAGAACAAAGATTCCCCCTTCATTCCCTGCCCCCTCCAAAAATGAGTTACCCTTGTTTCCTCCAGCGGGGAAATGGTGAGGCTAAAATTACTATTACTGTGTTTTGGCAGATAATTCCTGCTGCTGGTCACGTTGAATTATTTTGGTAGCCTTTCCGACTGCCGAGACCTTTGTTGATGGCTCGTTTTCTGGGGCAAGTGGAGGTAAAGTTGGGGTCAGCTCTCTTTGGTTATTCTGGAGTTCAACGTGGTTCCCTTCACGGGGACCCAAAACTGAGGTAGCCTAACTGAGTCGTTTCTCTGGTGTGGGCGGCTTCCTTTTCTCCCCTTAGCCTCTCGGCCGGCTGTCACCTGGAACAAAGATTTTCAGAGTGTGGTTTTAGAGCAGGGATTCTTAACATTTTCTTTCTTATCTTTTCTCCTTCCTCCCTCCCTCCCTCCCTCCCTTCCTCCCTCCCTTCCTCCCTCCCTCCCTTCCTCCCTCCCTTCCTCCCTCCCTCCCTCCCTCCCTTCCTCCTTCCTTCCCTTCCTCCCTCCCTTCCTTCCTTCCTTCCTCCCTCCCTCCCTCCCTCCCTCCCTCCCTCCCT
>CAUYRH010163755.1:0-10219 GCA_963574655.1 Perodicticus potto | reverse complement strand
CTACAGGTGCCCGCCACAACACCCGGCCATTTTTTGGTTGCAGCCGTCATTGTTGTTTGGCAGGCCCAGGCTGGATTCGAACCTGCCAGCTCAGGTGTACGTGACTGGCGCCTTAGCCTGTTGAGCCACAGGCGCCGAGCCGTCTTTTTATTTTTTTAATGGTGTCTTTTTAAAGAGTGCATTTTTTTTTTTAATGAAATAGAGATGGGGTCTTGCTATGTTTCATAGGTTTGTCTTGAACTCTTGGGTTCAAGCAATCCTCTTGTCTCAGCCTCCCAAAGTGCTGGGACTACAGAAGTGAGTTACAGCACTTGGCCATATGAGTGAACTTTTTGATTTTGATAGAGTCCAATTTATCTTTTTTGTTCTTTTATGGATTGTACTTTTGGTATAATGTCTAAGAATTCTCTGCCTAATTCAGAGATGTAAAGATTTTTTCCCAGAATTTATAGTTTTATCCTATACATTTAAAAGTCTCTGATCCTTTTTGAGTTAGGTTTTCTGTGAGGTGTAAGGGTACCTATGATTATCTAGTTGCTGTAGCCCCTTTTGTTGAAGAGACTGTCCTATATCACCTTGAATTGCCTTGACACCTTTGTTGAAAATGGGTTGAGAGGCCTGGCATGGTGGCTCATGCCTGTAATCCCAGCACTCTGCGAGGCCAAGGTGGATGGATTGCTTGAGCTCAGAAGTTTGAGACAAGTGGAAGCAAGAGTGAAACCCCATCTCTACTAAACATAGAGAAACTAGCTGGGTGTAATGATTTATGCCTATAGTACCAGCTACTCTGGAGCTGAAGCAGGAGGATTGCTTGAGCTCAGGAGTTTGATGTACTAAGTATCATGTTAGCTGTAAGTTTTTCATGGATTCTCTATCATCTTGAGGAAATCTTTTTTTATTCCCACTTGCTGAGTTTTTGCATGAATGGTTGTTGGGATATATTGTTCAATGCTTTTTTGCATATATAATAGAACTTCTATAAGTTGACCAGGAACTAGACCTACTGTATTGAAGCCTGTACATGTGATACATGTTTGGTCTATGAAAATTACCTTAATTTAAGTAGGTGGTTGATGTAGGGAGGTGGTCAACTATGGTTCTACTGTATTTCAGTGGTTCTTAACTGGGATGATTTTTTTTTTTTTTTTTAAGACAGAGTCTCAAGCTGTTGACTTGGCATTGTAGCTCAGCAACCTCCAACTCTGGGGCTCAAGCGATCCTCTTGCCTCAGTTTTTCTATTTTTAGTAGAGAATGGGGTCTTGCTTTTGCTCAAGCTGGTCTCGAACCAGTGAGTTCAAGCTATCTACCCACCTCGGCCTCCCAGAGTGCTAGGGTTACAGGCGTGAGCCACTGCATCCTGCCTTAAGTGGGATGATTTTGCTCCCTGGGAGATATTTTGCAAGGTCTGGAGACTTTTTTGGTGATAACAACTTAGGAGCAGGATGGTACTGATACCTGGTGGGTAGAGATCTAGGCTGCTGTAAACATCATACAGTGCGGCTTGGCGCCTGTGGCTCAACGGGCTAAGGTGCCAGCCACGTACACCTGAGCTGGCAGGTTCAAATCCAGCCTGGGCCCGCCAAACAACAATGACGGCTGCAACCAAAAAAATGGCCGGGCGTTGTGGTGGGCACCTGTAGTCCCAGCCACTTAGGAGGCAGAGGCGGGAGACTCGCTTGAGCCCAGGAGTTGGAGGTTGCTGTGAGCTGTGATGCAACAGCACTCTATCCAGGGTGACAGCTTGAGGCTCTGTCTCAAAAAAAAAAAAAAAAATCATACAGTGCAAAAGATAGCCCTTCACAACAAAGAATTGCTCAGCATAAAATGTCAATACTGCTGAAGTTGGCTCAGCGCCTGTGGCTCAGTGGTTAGGGCATCAGCCACGTACACAGGGCTGGTGGGTTTAAACTCAGCCCGGGATTGCTAAACAACAACAATGACAACTACAACAAAAAATAGCTGGGCGTTGTAACAGGCGCCTGTAGTCCCAGCTACTTGGGAGGATGAGTCAAGAGAATAGTTTGAGGTTGCTGTGAGCTGTGATGCCATAGCACTCTATTGAGGGTGACAAAATGAAACTCTGTCTCAAAAAAAGAAAATTAAACTGCTGAAGTTAAGAAACCTGATCTCGGCTGCCCGATGGCTCATGCCTGTAATCCTAGCACTCTAGGAAGCAGAGACAGGAGGATGCCTTGAGGTCAGAAGTTCTAGACCATCCTGAGCAAGAGTGAGACCCTGTCTCTACTAAAAATAGAAAAACTAGCCAGGCATTGTAGCAAGTGCCTATAGGCCCAGGTACTCAAGAGGCTGAGGCAGGAGAATCACTTGAGCTCAGGAGTCTGAGGTTGCTATTAGCTAGTCTGGGGCCCCAGCACTATAGCCTGGGGCAACAGAGTGACATTCTGTCTCAAAAAGAAAGGAAGGAAGAAGGGAGAGAGGAAGGAAAGAAGGAGGTCTGTTGATAGGATTATGTGGTCTTACTTTTTATTAATATAGAGTCTTACATTACTTCATTTTCAGATGTTAAAGAAATCCTGTTTTCTTTATATAAATCCAGATACCCCATCATGATGTATAATTTTTTGTTGTTGTATTTTGTTTACTAATATTTTGCTATAGATTTTTATACCTGTATTCACAAGTGATAAAGGTATGTAATTTTCTGCTCTCATGATGTGTTTGTGTGATGCTCCATCCTTACAAAATGTGCTACGTATTTTGATCTATTGTTGGGTAGAGTGTTCTGTATATGTCAGTTAAGTCAAGTTGAGTGATAGTGATGTTCAGTTTGTCTCTATCTGTATTAATTTTCGGAGTGTTTGTCCTGTCATTTACTAAGAGAAAAGTATTGAAATCTTTGTTGTTGTTTTTTTTGAGACAGAGCCTCAAGCTAGCGCCCTGGGTAGTGTGCTGTGACATCACAGCTCACAGCAACTTCCAACTCCGGGGCTCAAGCAATTCTCCTGCCTTAACCTCCCACGTAGCTGGGACCACAGGCGCCCACCACAATGCCTGGCCATGTTTTTTTTTTGGTTGCAGGCATCATTGTTGTTTGGCGGGCCCAGGCTAGATTCAAACCCACCAGCTCAGGTGTATATGGCCAGCGCCCTAGCTGCTTGAGCCACAGGCGCCGAGCCTGAAATCTTTAACTGTAATTGTTGAATTTTCTATTTTCCCTTTGAATTATGTCAGGTTCCCCCCACATATTTTAGCGCTCTGTTTTTTAGGTGCATATGCATTTGCAGTTGCTGTATTTTGTTGACATATTGCTTTTGTTTTGGTTTTTGGTGGGGGTATGGATCTTGCTCTGTCAGCCCAGGCTATAAAGCAGTGGCACCTCACTGCAGCCTTGAACTCCTGGGCTCAAGCGATCTTTCTACTTCAGCCTTCTGGATACCTGGAAATACACGTGCATACCACCACTCCTGGTTCTTTAAAAAATTTTTTTTGTAGAGATAGGGTTTTACTGTGTTGTTCAGGCTAGTCTCAAACTCCTGGCCTCAAGCCTCAGGTCCTCCCACCTATCTCTGTATTACTGTAATTTTTATCATCATGAAATGTCCCTCTTTGTTTCTGATAATATTTCTTATCTTTAAGCATTTTATTTTTTTATTTTTTTTAGAGACAGAGTCTCACTTTGTCATCCTCGGTAGAGGGCTGTGTCGTCACAGCTCACAGCAACCACCAGCTCTTGGGCTTAGGTGATTCTCTTGCCTTAGCCTCCCGAGTAGCTGGGACTACAGGTGCCTGCCATAATGCCTGGCTATTTTTTTGTTGCAGTTTGGCCGGGGCTGGATTCAAACCTGCCACCCTCGATATATGGGGTGGGCGCCTACTCACTGAGCCACAGGTGCCGCCCAAGGGTTTTGGTTTTTAATTTACTTTTTTTTTTTTCTCTTTTTTGACATAGGTTGTTGCTATTTGCCTAGGCTGGACTTAACCTCTTGGGCTGAAGAGATCCTCCAGCCTCAGCCTAACAGGTACCTGAGACTATGGGCTTTTGTGACTACAGCCAGCTTTTTAATTAAGTTTTAATTTTTCTGCTAGTAATGTAACTGCTTCAGCTCTATTATGGTTATTATTGGCAGGGAATTTTTTTTATCCTTTTGCTTACTTCTGTTTGTCTCTTTGAACCTAAAGTGTGTGGACACCATATAGTTGGGTCTTGCTTTTTTATCCAATCTGAGAAATCTACCTTTTGATTATTTAATCTATTGACATTTAATGTAATTATCATATGGTTGGGTTTGCCTGCTATGTGTTCTACATGTCTCTTATTTTTTGTTTCTGTGTTTCTCCTTTATTGCCTTCTTTCATATTAAAAAATAAAATATATTTTGTACTACCTTCCTTCTTTTCTCTCTTTCTCCTTTATATCTTTCTCTCCCCCTTTTCTTCCTTTGTTTCCTTTTCTTCTTCCCTTCTTTCCTTCCTTCCTTGATTTCCTTCCTTCCTTTCTTTCAGTGAATGGTTTAGATCATATATATTGTATTAATTCTAGATTCTCATTTTACTTTCTGAGGGTGTTTGAAAAATAATTTGTGTAGACTTATTAGACAAATAATAATGACTCTTAAAGTAATGAGGACTCTTCCTTCTCCATGTGTACAGTCTCTAATATATATGTGCTTTTCTAAATTCTAATTTTTATCCTGTATTTTTAGGGATTGCCTCTGTGCTTAGTAGTGACCGAGTTATTTGGACAGCCCAGAAAATCTCAAGCCCATTAGGCCTTGATCCTATGTGGGCCGAGTACAAAATTCAGATAGTTCTTAGTTCTGCTTTGGCTTTCACTTTCTGCCAGCTTCTTGTGTCTCCCCTGTGCACGTAAATACTTTCATTTTTGGCGAGGGATGTATAGACATCTTATTTACCTTTTCTGTGGTTTTCTCATTTGTTGGAGTTCTCTGTTACTTCCTATTTGTTTACCACTCACTCAGCTAAGACCCCAACTTCAGGTTAGCAAAACTGCAAGTTCTATTCATTTCCTACTGAGTTCTCCACTTCAGCTGACAAAGCTATGGGTTTTCAAGTTCTTTCTAAATGGAGTTAGGCCTGGATGTCAGTAAAGCTGCTGATTTTCATGGCTAGTCTAGCCCTGGTAAAGTGACTCTTCTTGAGGGAGCTAGAGATAGGTAAATAGGAGCAGCCTTATTCTAGGCAAGGACACAGACTTCACTGTTATTACCTAATGCTTTGGCAGTTTCTTGATAATTTGTTGTCAGCCTTTGGTTGATTACCAGAGTTCTGAAGTGTTTGTTGTTGTTGTTTTTTTGGGATGTACTTTGTAGTCCTTTGTAGAGTACCATGGCATCATAGCTCACAGCAACCTTAAACTCTTGGACACAAGTGATCCTTTTGCCTCAGCCTCCCAAGTAGTTGGAACTATAGACGCTGGCCATAAAACGCCTGGCTCTTTTTAGAGGCGGGTTCTTTCTCTTGCACAGACTGGTCTTGAACTCCTGAGCTTAGGCAATTCACCTACCTAGGACTCCCAAATTGTTAGGTTTACAAGTGTGAGCCACTGCACCCGGCCTTTGAAGTGGTTGTTTTTGACTTTTGTTCAGTTTTATACTTGGGTTTTAAGGAAAGGACTTTCCAACCTGTTCATACCACCCTTACTGTAAGCTTGGTTTTATTGTAAAAGCTTTGGTCTGCAAAAGATAAGAATTTATTTTATTTTATTTTATTTTTGAGACAGAGCCTCCAGCTGTCACCCTGGAGTGCCGTGGCATCACAGCTCACAGCAACCTCCAATTCCTGGGCTCAAGCGAGTCTCTTGCCTCCGCCTCCCAAGTAGCTGGGACAACAGGTGCCCGCCACAGCGCCTGGCCATTTTTTGGTTGTAGCCATCATTGTTGTTTGGCGGGCCCAGGCTGGATTCGAAGCCGTCAGCTCAGGTGTACGTGGCTAGCACCTTAGCCCATTGAGCCATAGGCGCCGAGCCAAAAGATAAGAATTTAAAATAATGAACAACTTGTTCTTTAACATAGTTTGAATAACACTGAATTAAATAATGGCATTAGTGGGCAGGTCTTTAGAAATTAAGTGGCCTACTTGTTCATGTGGCTTAGTAGTTAACTAGGTAAAGATATTTTTGCCAAAAATCTCCTGTAGGCTGGCTGGGCATGGTGGCCCTACGCTTGCAATGCTAGCAGTCTGGGAGGCCGAGGCTGGAGGATCCCTTGAACTTAGATCGAAAACCAACCTAAGCAAGAGTGAGACCCCATCTCTACTAAAAAATAGAAAAACCTGGCTTTGGGGCGGGCATCTGTTGTCCTAGCTACTTGGGAGGCTAAGGTAGGATGATCTCCTGAACCCAGGAGTTAGAAGTTGTTATGAGCTAGGCTGAAGCTCTGGCACCCTAGCTTGAGGCAATAGAGTAAGACTCTGTCTCAAAAAAACAAAGCAAAACAAAATGAAAACTCCTGTAGGCCTTACTCTGGGATTATATACTGTTTGTTGAGGAACAGATGTCAAAAATTATTAGATAAAAGAACCTTTGAATAGAAACCAAGGCAAAATATTTGAGAACCTGTTGTATTTATGATATGAATTTATAGCAGGATAGACGTGTATAACTTTTTTTTTTGAGAAAGAGTCTTACTCTGTTGCCCTGGGTAGAGTGCAGTGGGGTCATCTTAGCTCACAGCAACCTCAGTATCTTGGGCTCAAGCAATCCACTTGCCTCAATTTTCCTGTTTTTAGTAGAGACAGTGTCTTGCTCTTGCTCAGGCTGATCCTGAACCCCTGAACTCAAGCAGTCGGTCCACCTCAGCCTCCCAATGTGCTAGTATTATAGGCCAGAGCCACTGGCTGGCCTGACATGTATAACTTTTTATCTTTTCTGATTTCTGAATCCAGCACTGGATAAAAGTAAGCAGGGGTAATGCAAAGTTAGCAGTAGGCTTGTTTGTGATTCCCACAGATTGCTATTGAATCTTATTTCACTCCTAACTTAACTCCCTCCCTTTCTCCGTGTTTTAGTTGAGACAGGGTCTCTCTCTGTCATCTAGAGTGGAGTGCAGTGGCATAGTCATAGTTCACTGCAACCTTGAATTTTTTCAAGTGATCCTCCTGTCTTGGTCTCCCAAGTGGTTGGAACAATGTGTATGTTCCACCATGCCCAGCCCATTTTTTAATTTTTTTGTAAAATGGGGTCTGTCTATGTTGGTCTAATTTTCTTTCTAAATGGCCTCTCAAGAAGGATGAGATTAAGCCATTATAATTTTTTTATATATTTCTGAAGTCCTCATTTTGTCAGATGATTGTTGCCTCCCAAATCTGGTAGTATATCAGAATCATCCTGGAAATAAAAATAATTTTTGCATCTTTCTCTCTCTCTCTCTGGGGATTATACACTCGACTTTTGAATAGTCAAGATTGCTAATATTGTTTTAGAAATAAAATTGTGTTTGTCTGTTAATGTCTAGTTCTGTTTATCAAGTTACAATAAGAGCAAATTCACAAATAGTGTACTTTTTTTGTCGACTTCATCTGGCATGTTAAGTTTAGTTCTCTCTCCTCCTTTTTTCCCCCCTCATAAGACTATTCAGCTACACATTTTCACACTTGGTATTTAAATCTGAGAAACACTGAAACAGCTAACTTGATTTTCATAGTTTATCATGCATGAATGTCCTATAGTACTGTGCTATTGCTTAATTCTTTCTCTACTTGTCTTATAAGAGCTACATAGATGTTTCCCTCCCCTCCTCTTTTCCCATCATTTTGTTTATTCCTTGGCTGTAAAAAGAAAACTTCATTTTGGTTTTCCCACTTTATTTTATTTTATTTTATTTTATTTCATTTATTGTTTTATTTTTTTTGAGACAGAGTCTCACTATGTTGCCCTTGATAGAATGCCATGTTGTCACAGCTCATGGCAACCTCAAACTCTTGGGGTTAAGCGATTCTCTTGCCTCAGCCTCCCAAGTAGCTGAGACTACAGGCACCCAACCACAATGCCCAGCTATTTTTTAGAGACGAGGTCTTGCTCTGGCTCAGGCAGACTTTCTGAGAGATCTTGTGTGGCATTTTAAATTTCTTGAGTCAATCACTTGCTTAGAAATCTGCCACCCTGAATTCCTGTGCAATTTTTTTAGCAACTTCATCCCAGAGCAGTGATTTTAGCAACTTTGTCCCAGAGCAGGTGTACAGGGAGAGGATCTTAGGTATGCTGTAAATATTTTAAAGATCATTAATTAAAGTATTATTAAAATAAGTTCAAAGTACAGTGGCTTGCTTTCTTTCTTTCTTTTTTTTAAGAGATAGAGTCTTAGTTTGTCGCCCTCAGTAGAGTGTCATAGTGTCACAGCTCACAGCAACCTCCAGCTCTTGGGCTTAGGCGATCCTCTTGCCTCAGCCTTCCCAGTAGCTGGAACTATAGGTGCCCGCCACAACGCCCGGCTATGTTTTGGTTGCAGTTTGGCTGGGGCAGGGTTTGAACCCGCATCCTGGGTATATGGGGTCGGTGCCCTACTCACTGAGTCACAGGCACCGCCCAATCCTTTTTTTTTTTTTGATCAATATAATGTAAGTGTACTGTCGAAGTTCAAGTGTGCTGTGAGGTAAAAAAAAATTGAACAAACAATGGCCCAGAGATTTAGGTGTTAACTAACCTCATTTGTTTGGACCAGCTTAACCAACATACCGTGGCTTCTTGGACTTCATTGAGGGACGTTTTCCTCCTTTTCCCCTGTAGGTCTCGGTTTCCTTACCATATCTTTCCAAGGGCTCATGTTTACATTTTTGGATGTTAATACCAAAATATTCAACCATCTTTCTTTGGCTGCTGCTTTCCAGAAAGTGGAGAAGAGGAACAGTTTTCCTTCAGTGTCAGCTCTTGAGTTCTTTCTTTTGGGCCATCATGTCTCAACTTAAAAATTTTTTAGTTACTGTAGGATGTACCTACAATTCAGTCTTTCACATTGAAAAAATCTTCTACAACACATGATAAACAATAAGACATTATGCCCAATCCAGCATGTGGTAATAATAAAACATGAAAAAAAATTTATACTAAAGAAGTAATAAACTAAGAGGCAAAGCCCATACTTTCTATCTTTTGATGTAGAATAGACTAAACTGTTCAAGTTATAGAGGGTAAATTAATATTGTGTGTCACGGTCCAAGTGATCAAGGTACAACTTATAGAGGTGGTCAATATATGGAGGTCAGTCTTCCATTGAGTGCATGTAGTACATGTCTGGTCTGCAGAAATTAGATTAACTTAAGGTGGTTATCCATAAGGTTCTGCTGTGAACAGAGGGTGCCAAAAAATATATACATATTTTAAGAAAGGAAAAAAAATCTGTATTAAAATTGTAATACTTGGGCCAGGCACAGTGGCTCATGCCTTTAATCCTAGCACTCCGAAAGGCTGAGGAGGGTAGATTGCCTGAGCTCATGAGTTTGAGACCAGCCTGAGCCAGAGCAAGACTCTGTCACTAAAAATAGCTGGGTGCTGTGGTGGGCACCTGTGGACCCAGCTACTACAGAGCTGAGGCAAGGGGATCACTTGAGCCCAAGAGTTTGAGGTTGCTGTGAGCTAAGACGCCCCGGCACTCTACCCAGGGCAACAAAGTGAGACTGTGTGTCGAAATAAAATAATAATAAAATAAAATTGTATTACATTGCAATATATATCAATATGTACCAATAACAAAAGATGAATATAAGTCACATTGAACACCTTGTCATTGCAAAAGTCAAATGTAATTTGTGTATTACAAATTTAATAGTTTTTTTCATTTTAAAAATGTGTATACATTTTTTGGCACCCTCTGTGTATACAGACACACTTGTTAAGAGATGAGATAGAAAAATAAGCTTAGCACAAGTTGTATATTAAGTTATTATACCAAATGGCTTTCCACTTAACACTTAATGTTATAAGATTATGTTACTTTTTTTATATGTAATTGTTCTATCCCATTATCTCTCTAAATGACAAGTTCTCCTACATTAATCAGTAAATATTATATATGCTTTTGCTTAGTATATATTTGTGAAATGAATTAATTCTAAGATTAGTCAGAATGAGAAATGATCATCTAATTATAATATTTTTTTTCTTTTTTTTTTTTTAATAAATACATGTATTTTATTATTCTTCATTACATTATTTCCCCCCCCCCACCCGTCCGTGATAAGACAGAATTGATTTACAGAAAAGAATACAGAAAACACCAAAGCTCCTGGTAGTGGGAGAGATTT